>JAJPUD010005624.1:57863-80624 GCA_023553655.1 Myrmecobius fasciatus | reverse complement strand
ATATAATATAATATAATATAATATAATATAATATAATATAATATAATGTAATATATAATACAATATAATATAATATAAATTATATTATATTAGTATAATATATAATATATTATATAAATGGCTGGGTCATATTTATGTGGAAAACAAAAGTCAGAGACTCAACAAGCTCAGCTCTTTTTAGTTTGATTTTTGTTGGCTGAATGACTAAGGAAAAACAAGTACTTAATCCATCCTTGGGGGAGTAAACCTCACTTATCCCATCAGTAAAAATGGGATGATAACAAAAGGAGCTGACAATGGACTCCAAGCTCTGACTCTGAGAATATCTTTTATATTCATCAAAAAAGCAAGGAGAGAGCCCTGGTCTCTACATGGAGCCATTTCTCATTTGAAAGCCTCTGCCAATGAAAAAAACCCAAATGGAAGATGATGAAAGAATAACAGACTTCAGGGGCAGCTAGGTGGCACAGTGGATAGAGCAGCAGCCCTGAGTCAGGAGGGCCTGAGTTCAAATCTTGTCTCAGACACTTAACACTTTCTAGCTGGGAGACCCTGGGCAAGTCACTTAATCCCAATTGCCTCAGCAAAAAAATAAAAATAAATATAAAAATAACAGACTTCAGCAACATTTCTCCTCGAGAGTCGTGCTAACCCAGTGCAGATGGCTGGGCCGAACTTTCTAATTCTTTTTCAATCTTTGTTGCAAGGGAGAAGGCCCGGCGAGGGGGCGGGGGGAAGGATATCTTGGAAATAAAAGCACTGTTAAATCAACATCTCCAAAAATACACGGCCGGGTGGATGCCACTTTCATTCCCCCAAGAAGCTCCCCTGTAGTCAGGTTTGGAGGGAGCATCTTGGGCTCCAGCTCAACCTCTTGGGTCACCCTCACTGCTTCCCTGACCTGATTGGTCACATAAACAGAATCTAGAGGGAAGTACAAAGCACAGGGAGCTCAGAACTTTGCAAGACAGAGGCCAGTCTCTGGGCAGGAGGTGATACCTGAGAGGGGCAGCCGAGGAACTAGGGATCCTAAGGGAGAGGTGCAAAGGTGGGAAATGGAAAGGGAGCCCAGTGTATGAACAGGGAGGGCCTGAAATAAGGCTGGAAAAGGAAGGAGGAACCAAATTGTGGGTGCTGGAAATGGGTCCCTCAGGACTGCATTTTTCCCTAGAGGCAGAGGGAATCAGCAAAGCTTTGGGGGTAGGGGAGAAGTAAAGGGGTGCCAGGGTCAGATCTATGCATTAGGAATATTAACGTGGTAGAGCGCCAAGGCTAGAAGCAGGGCTAGAGCAGGGAGACTCCCCAGAAAGGGGGGGAGCGATGGGGACCTTAACTAGGATGCTGAGGGTGAGCCGAGAAAAAGGGGATAAAAGCAACAGACAACATCAACATGGAGCCCAAAGTTCAGTTCCATCTGTACCCCAAGAGCAGGAAGCTACTCCCAGAACCCTAATTTCTCCAAATGAGTGTTGGAAACAAATTTCACTTTGTCCCTCCTAAACACAAGGGTTTTATTCAATTTCCTGGACTGTACCCAGCATCTGGTTTCTGATGAACCCCCTAATTAATAATTCACAGTCTGGTTTTTAGAGACTGACTCCCCCAACCCCCCAACATCCCAATGAATAAATCAGATCAATGTGGACTTAGTGTGCCTCAGTTAGCAGGGCCTTCTAACTCCCCCAAGCTCCCCCCCACACCCACACATGCCCCTTTCCCAGAGAATCCCAGGCAGCAGTGGCAGCCCCCACCCCAGCCCGGAGAGACTCGGCCTCCCAGGCTGTGCCCAGCCCACATTAGCTGCCACAATCAGCTAATTAAAGAAACAAAGGCAAACTGGAAATCATTAAGGAAAAGGCTTCTGATTGCATTATGGACTTCTGATTTGGAGGGCTGGCACACGGCAGGGGCACGGGGGATACAAGCAGGGAGGGTGAGAGTTGGCAGGCCAGGAAGTCCCAGAAGTCATGGCATGGTATGGCATAAGGAGCTCGCTCTTGTACTGTCTCTCTGTTTCTGTCTTTGCCTCTGTCTGTCTCTGTGTGTGTCTCTGTCACTGTCTGTCTCTGTGTATGTGTGTCTCTGACTCTGTGTGTATTGTGTCTCTCTGTGTGTCTCTGTCTCTGTCTCTGTGTGTGTCACTGTCTCTGTCTCTCTGACTCTGTCTCTGTTGATCTCTCTGGCTGTCTCTGTCTCTCTCTGGCTGTCTTTGTCTCTGTCTCTCTCTGTATGTTTGTGTGTGTGTGTGTGTGTGTGGTCTCTCTGTCTGTCTCTGTATGTTTCTGTCTCTATCCATCTCTCTCTCTGTGTCACTGTCTCTCTGATTCTCTCTGTCTCTGTCTCTCTCTTTATCTCTCTCTCTCTCTGTCTCTCTCTCTCTCACACACACACATTAAGAATCTGTTACATGCTCTGACACTCAACTGTCTAGTGGGTAAAGGGTCATTAACTTTCGCTTGACCTTCAGCAGAGGACAGATAGGGAGCCCGCAGCATGGGGTCCCCCAGGCCCTTTTGGCTCCCACACAGCAGATCGGATCCCGGGAGCCGGGTCGCTGGCAGCCATTTCTCAGATCTCAGAAAACTGGCTTTGCAGCCCCCCTGCTCATTCTCCTAACCCCCCAAAAATGCACAGACCATATCTTCTGATCTTCAGCAAAGTTCCTCGAGCCCAGCAGCGGGCGGCTGCCCTGCAACACCCCACTGACAGATGTGCCTCGCTCCACTTCCCGCTCCCAAAGGATAAGGGTTCCCACTATCTCCCAGGGGATCACTGACTCAGAAGCACAGGGGACCCTCAAGGTCATGAAGGTCATCTCTTTCATTTCAGGGAGGAGGAAAATTCGGTGATGAGGAACTGGGGGCCGAGGCAAGAACGTCCCCCAAGTCCTCTCCAAGCTAGAACAAAGAGCAAACTTCAATTCAGAACAGTTCTAAATACAGATATTGTGGCGACCGTGCTGGCCTTGGAGTCAGAAGCCTGGGTCCCACACTCACAAGAAATCTCAACAGCCATTCAAGCCCAAAGGAACCTCCCCCCTGCCGGACCCTGCCGAGAGCTTTCCAGCCCTCACTGGGAGACCTCCAAAGGAGTCTTGGATACTTATTAACAGCCAGTCACTGGCTAAGCCACCATGTCTCCGCTTTGCTTTTCCCATGTTCTTTCTTTCCATTCTGACTCCTTCATGCTTCTAATGCCTGCAGCTGTTCCAGGCTGGAAGATCCCTTCTCTTCAAAGATCCTGCCCCCTCCGCAGCCCCTTCCTGTGACTACTTAGTTCCTCCAGAGCCTCCAAGTATGGAGGCCAAACCTATTCACACTTTTTTTTCCTAGTTGGGGAGGACTTCTTCTCCCACTCTCTTTCCTTTCATCCTTTCTTTCCCACTGAAGGCAGGGATAAGCTTCCTTCTTGCCATTTTTGGTATTCCTAACAGCATAGTATCTGGTATAGCAAGTCCTAAATTCATTGACTTGGCTGGATCTGAGCTCCTAATCCAACAGTCATCACTCCCCCCTTGAAACTAATTTACATTATTTTTATCTACTTCATATTAAATTATCTGTGTGTTCATCAGACCCCATCCCCACCCTCATGTAGTTTAGAGAAGGGTGAGATTTTCTTCTTTCTTTTTATTCCCAGCTCTAGGATAGGTCCCTAATGAACGGCTGTCAAACTGAATTGAAACACAAGTATTAATATTCTCCTTTTAAACATATCAAAGGACGCACTCATAGAATTCCCAGAAGCAAATGGAAGTCAGAGATAATCGACCACCTCCCAAATGTCCCTATTGGTGAGTGGCCATTTCTTCTGTTGATCCTTAACCAACATAATGGGCCTCCAGCGGATGACTAGGAGGTTATTCCACCTTTGCCTCATCGTTTCCTAAATTTCCCATCATCCTGAAGACTCAGTCCCGAGATCTGGAGCTTCACCGGCTACACAGAGACAACTGCAAAAGGGTTTCTGGGTTAGAGCACAGCCAGGAACCATGGCTGATCATTTGGACTTAATGTCTCTAATTATAATAAACAGTCATGGGATTGGAGAGGGAGGGCTGGGAGGGAAGTGCAATTTTTGCCATGCCCCAGTGGGAGCATGAAAGGAAATTGAGAGAACATCTGCTCCATCGTCACCAATTACTCCTGCACGGGGCCTGTCCTGTTTTTTTTCTCCTTTGCAAAACATCAAATTTAAAATGAATTAAATGTCAGATTCAGGTTATATCAAAGTCCCTGGCCTGAGGACTCAAAATGATCTCTACGACTTAAAAACTAAACACCAAAACAAGCAAACAAACAAACAAACAAAAAGAGACAGACACACAGAGAGAGACAGAGACAGAGAGACAGAGCCAGTAGATTGTAGTTGAGCAAAATCATGGAAGGGTGAAGATGGGACTCATTCCACAGGGATGCAGGAAGGAGTGATTGGAGATGGACTGGATTGGGAAATACAGGAAGGAGCTGTTCCACAAAGGAAAGGAGGTTGTTTGCTGTAAACAACTGTTGGACAGCAAACATACAAGTGTCCTGTGGGAAGCGATATTGGCGATTCATGAGAAGTCAAGTACCCCGAGTCATCCATTACCAGTCAGGATGATTTGCTACTAGCAGGATTGGGAAAACTTTCCAGTATTCCAGGCCTTTGAGGTACAGTAGGAGAGCACAGACTTGTCTCTGTCACTGGACACGTTCCTTTAACTTTCTAAAAACTAATAAATTAATAAAAATAAAACTATTATTATTTCTATTGTTGTTATTATTATCATTATGCCGAGTCACCTCTCCCATTGAAATTCTAATTTCAAAATAATTAGACACCATGCTTGGATTATCTAAAACCCTTCAGCACAGACAACACAAGTCCGACAACAACCCCCCATTTTCAATGTCATCTTGTATTTTCACAATAACATTCAGGCTGACTCCAGGCTGCCACTGAGACCTTGAGAAGGAGTCTCAGCAAATACTCTCACCCTGAAACACCAGAAGGGAGGCGGAAATTCAAGATAAGGATGATTTACCAGCGTGAGAAACTCCTGGACTGCTCCTTCCTCTCTAAAGTGGCCTCCGGGCCATTGGGAGAATCCGGTCCAATCTCTCCCTCCTGAGACTGGACTCCTAAATTCTCCTCAACATGACTTCTGGGTTTAAAGGGCCAAATTTTAAAGAAAAGGGAGATTCAAAAACAAAGTAAGTTTTTTGACTTGAATATTTAAAAAAAATCATTCCCCTCAAAATGAACAACAAAAAATCCAGGGAACACATAAAAGGATTTGAGTTTGGGGGTTCGGGATATTTTTCCAGCTCCTTTATACCACAGTAAGAATATTTATTCTTCAAAATGGTTTTCTCCTATAGTAAAACATTCTTTCACTTGGAATAGACTAAGACAAGAGAGTCAGCATGGTGCAGGGGATAGAGAGACGTCCCCCATGATACTGATTGTGTGAACTTAGCCAAGTCTCCTAACTTCTCAACATCCCAGGGAACTCTCTTAGACTGTCAGCTGCAGCAAAATTGGCTATCCACCTGGAATTCTTTTATACTTCCAAAATCCTACTGGTAATAAATAAAAAGGATGCTCGATAACGATGAACTTCAGATGCCTGGGATCATCCCCCACTCTGTCAGCTGGAACCCCTGGAACCACAGTCTATCTGAGACTTTACTGGATTACCACAGAAATCAGAATTTGCCCTCACGCTATTGTAGGCGTCTAAGTAGGGTCCTAGGAAATGGCTGAAGAGAGCCCTTGGCCGGCCATCACTGGGGTAAAGAGGAAGGGCTTAATCCTTACTCGTTCTGGAAACTAAGACTCCAGAAAGATGAGGACAAACTGCCCTGCTCCTCCTGGCCAAGAGGTGATAGACTGAAGGGGAGGAAGAGACGCCCATTCTCAAACATGGCAGATGCGTCCGTTGGTTTGGCTGGACAATAATAAATCCTTATTCTGAGAGAGGACTTCCATTTGGGGAGGGGATGAGGTGACAAAGTGACACAGAAGTGAAAAGGAAGCAGAAAATTTCTTTAAATGTGCAGAATTCTGACACAAGTAGAGTTATTTATCTACTGCTTCTAAAAAATATTTCTGAAGGAGAAGGGGAGTGTGGTGTAATGGACAGTGCTGGAGACAGTGACAGAATTAGAGCAGGAAGACCTGGGTTTGAGTCTCACCTCAGCTACTCAGCAGCAGCATCCTGATTTCTTCATCTGTGAAATGAAGAGATCTGATGCTCTCTCAGGTTCAAGCCCCACTTCTGACACCTACTGACTATTGACCCTGGCCAAATAAGTGCTCTGAATGACCTGTCAGAGAAGGCGCTAACTTACACTGGTAGATGGCATTTCCTTACCAGGGAGTTCACTATATCAGTAAAATGGCTGGATTAGTCTTTATTCCTATATTTCTTTAAAAAAAAAACCCACAGCTATACATAACCTAAAAGTCAATATTCCTGAACAAGAAGGTGGGATCCCATCAGCCACCTCCTGACTCTAGTAGCCCACACCAGACCAAATAATGATCAAGAAATCTAATGAGAAAGGATCCGGAAGTGCAATGGATAGAACATCAGGCCAGGAGCCAAAAAATACAAGTTCAAATCTAGCCTCAGACACTTACTAGCTATGAAACCCTAGAAGAAATCAATCAAGAAATTAAAAGTTAGTGAAAAACTGTTGAGGAAAGAAT
Source organism: Myrmecobius fasciatus (assembly GCA_023553655.1). Taxonomy (NCBI): domain Eukaryota; kingdom Metazoa; phylum Chordata; class Mammalia; order Dasyuromorphia; family Myrmecobiidae; genus Myrmecobius; species Myrmecobius fasciatus. The sequence goes on along the minus strand of JAJPUD010005624.1, from coordinate 73,928 downwards.
TCAGAGAAAAAGTAACTCAGCAGAATGTTGTCGAAACCTTCCACAAGAGACCAAACAGAAATGAATGACTTCATGAGATTACCAAAACTCTAAGAATGAAATCAAAAGATTAAACAATAGGAGAAAATCTAAGATGGTTGATAAAGAAAAAAAAAACGCAATGGATCTGGAAATCAGGTCAAAGAGAGATAATTTAAGAATCACTGAACTACTCGAAAACTATTATAGAAAAAAATAATCTTGGACACAATATTTCAAGAAATCATAAATGGAAACGGCTGGGTCTATGAGAATGAGAGAATAGAGTAAAGAGAGAAGTCCATCCATCACCTTCTGAAAGGAACTCCAATGGGAGAGCTTTGGCATATTTATGGATGACTTCAATAAAGGCTCTTGATAACATCATTATGAAATGTGCAGATCACACAAAATTAGGAGATCTAAGGAACACACTGGATGACGACGGCATCGGGACCAGAGAGTATCTCATTGGGCGGAATGATGGGCTAAAAATGATCATGTTAATAATAATTAGAGGTTATGTGTTTATAATACTTTAAGGTATACAAGGACAGCTGGGTTGCTCAGTGATAGAGCACTAGGCCTAGAATCAGGACACTTACTAGTTGTGACCCCAGGTAAGTCATCAGTTTCCCTATTTGTAAAACGAGTTGGAGAGACAAATTACTCCAGTATCTTTGACAAGAAAACCCCAAATGGAATCATAGAAAGTTGGACATGACTAAAAGGAATGACAAATAAAAGGTTTCCAAAGCCTTTTACATATGTTATCTCATTTGATCATCATAACCACCTTGAGAGGCAGGTAACCATTTTACAGGTAAGGAAAATGAGGCGTTGAGAGATTAAGTCACTTAGCCAGGGTTAAGCAACTAGTAAGTGAGGCAGAATTTGAACCTTGGTCTTCCTGAGTGATAATTATTGGTTTCTGACTCCAGGTCCAGTGCTTTACCCATTGCACCAATATACAGAAATATTGTCAGATCCTTAAAAATCAAATTCATAATGATACTGGGTGAGGGAGATATGAGTAAATACAGTTCTTCTAGAGCTCAGTCAATGACTTTCAGGTTCAGTGATTTCACTGTGCTATAGCAGCCCTCCAAAGTGACACAGAAGTGGTCTGTATTCTGAAGGACCTAAAGACAGGCCCAGGAAGGGGATCATCCCACAGCCCCAGACAGATCATATTTCGAAGGCTGTGTTCCACTCAGAGCATCACGTCTCAGAGGAGACAAAGCAGCCAACCACTGAGCTTCTGAGGAGCCTCCAGAAAGAATGAGTTGAATGGGGAAGGTTCTGGCGACTACTTCAGATGGAGATCGTGTGAAGCAACTAGGGAGGCTTAACCTGGAGGTGAGGGGCTTTCTGCCAAACGTTTTGTTCCAGTTTGAGCATGTTGAGCTCCGAGCTTCCCTCATCCATGGGTTGAATTATTCTATCCAAAGAGGAACTGAGTTCATTCAGTTTAATGAGCCCATGATGGCTCCCAGTGATTACCACTTTCATTTCTAAGCACCCCCACCTTTCTTTTATCCTTCCTCAAATTCTGTCTGCCACAGATCTTGGTTTCAGAGGCTTCAAGTTGTGAGTCACGGACAGAATAGAGACCCCTTGAAAGCAGGGGTCTCTGGCACATAGGAGGCATTTAAGAAACATGTGTCCCACAGTTCTTTCTCTCCTTTCAAAACCTGGGATGTTTGTCCATTCCACTGTAAGCTACTTAAGGGCAGGGACTGATTTTTGCTTCTCTCTGTATCTCCAGCACTTAGCACAGTGCCTGGCACACAGTAGGCACTTCTTGATTGACAGACTGATTGATCTTCTATCCCTCAGTACCTCTCCTTTCCCACAATTCCTCCAATAGCAACCACAGCAGCTCCACCAATCCTGCAAGGTAATTCATGGCCTCAGGGCTCAGAGATAGTCTCTGAGGGCATAGTCCCTGGACCCAGGTGGCTCTGGAGGGGAAAGTGCCCAGCCCTCCCTCACTTAAATCCAATTCACTTGCATGTCATGGTATCATCTCCCTGATGTCCTGATCCTCTTCTTGAATGAAGGACAAACAAGAAGGCAGACCTCTGATGCTCTCCTCACCTATTTTGGCCTGTAATTCCCTCTTCATTATTTTTACTTCCAACCTTTTCAGTTGATGGAGAAACCCCTGGTGAAATAAGAGTGAACAATTCTGCCCCCCTTTTTCTTGAAAATAGTGCAGGTTCCCCTCCAAAGAGCCCACCTAGACACTCCTTGCTCATCTTCTCAACTCTTCCTGACCCCGGCTACAAAAAGTGGGAGCTGTTCCCACCAGGATGTTGTTTCTGATGCCAGGAATAGAATTGCTCCAATCTGCTGCTCCCTGTGCATCTTCCTGATATGTTCCAGGAAAGTGGCTTAGAATGATGGGAAAGACTTCATACATACCCCAACATAGCTCCAAAGATTCTATTTATTCCCTTTCTCTTCCTCCTCTGTGTCATGTTATTCTTCCCTTCAACATCAAGGCTGGCTTAAAGTCTTTTCTGTCTCTTATGGAGTCTTTTTTAAAAATTCTGATTTTTTAAAAATCAATTATTTCTTCCTAGCTCAAAATATTATTTTTTAGACTGTGAGTTATTCATGGAAAACTTCCTCTCCCAAAGCAGATCAGCACCTCCTCTGAAACCTACATATACTTTTAGAGAAGTATCTAGAGAACTTTGATAAGTTAAGTAACTTGTCCAGGGTCATACAGTCAATATGTGACAAAAGCAGAACTTGAGCCAATTCTTGCTGACCAAAAGGCCAGTTCAGTCTCTACTACGCTATACGCTCTCTCCTGGGAACTCAGACTCTCAAAGAAGCCAGAAAGTAGAAAGACATCCCATCATCCCTTTCACCTTCTGCTCTGGAAGTTGGGCAAACTCTCCAGAAGAAATACCTGCATGGCTAATCCCCTGGGGATCGAAGGAACGGGCCCCCCTTCCCACACTTCCTGCATCCGACTCTTCGGGTCTCTGCTGCTCCTTATCTGTTATTAGCGGCTGAGGCAAACTGCCCCCAAGATGCTTGCTGAATGTTTCAGACTTCCTGCCTTAAGACTTCTGCTGATAAAGCCGCCTAACCAGCTCGCTCACATCTACGATGCTTCAGGGAGATTTGGTTGGATAAAGAGGAGAAGAGCAATTTAGGGAGAGCTTCGGCTGGCAGGCTAAAATCAGCAGGGTAATATCACTTGAGGAACAAGGAGACACATCAAGTTGATGTATGAGAAAGATAAGAATGATTAAAACAGGAGTCTGGAGATGGATTTCAGGGGGTCTGTGAAGTTGGATTTATTTTCATGAATATTTGGTTTCCTTTGCAATCCCATGCAGTTTATTTCATGTATTTAATGACTCTGAGAAGGGGAACAAAGCCTTCCCAGGATGCCAAGGGGGTTCGTGACATCTCAAAGGTTAAGAACTCCTGGATCAGAAAGAGGGTGAAAGATGAAGTGACCAGGGGAATAAAGATTCGATTTTTCCAAGTGTATTGATTTATTAAACAATGCACGGCAATTGCTCAAAAACTTGGGCCAGACCTCCTTAGCTTAGACCTGGACCCCAAATACAGAGAAAGATAGTCAAAGAAGACCAACTGATTAAAAAGAAACCATGCACCATTAGGTGATCTGATTTCTAATTGGAGGAAAGATTAGGAAATTTCTAAATTAGGAGGGAAAGAGCAAACAGAAGTAATTCCCTGAATTCAGAAAAGGGGATATCTTTTTGCCCACGAGTGTCTACAAACAATCACAGGGACATGGCAATGATAATGGGGCCAGTTTCCAAATAAAACACACTGGCTTCCTAAGATGTGTAACCACAAGAAAACCCCTTGCATCCATCTTTGGATCGGAGTGGGGTTCTGGTCACCACAGTCTGGGTCCTTAGTTAGGCTCTCTAAACAGCAAGGAGAAGTGGTCCCGTTTCCCAGTCACACAGGGCTTGCTCCCACAAGTGAATAAAGTTTTCTTCCAAGCCAGAATTTGGACTAGATCCATAACTGAACAGAAAGCGAGCTTTTCCAGAATTGAGTAACAAGATGGAGTTCACGCGGTTTACCCAATTCCCATAATTAACAACTTCCTCATCCCCTCAATTTCCTCAAAAATTAGGGAAGAAAATACCTAATAATAATAGACTCTTTAAGGAGTCAATTAGAATACCTTCAGTTGTAAGAAGATGATGTCCTTTCTCTGGGGAAATGAGCATGGTTAACACAGAGAGTTCTAGGGAAGAATCAAAAGCAACTGATGACTATTTGCCTATATTGGGGTAATCAGAAATGGAGGAGACAATAGACCAAACTGTGGGAAGTGCAGGGACTCAACGTTTCTTTAGAAATAAGGGGAAAAAATAAGGGAAGCCGAGTCAAAGACACTGACTGGCAACTGGAAACTCCCCTTTATCTCCTTGGGCTTCCTGCTTCAGGATGCCAGGATCACATTCATGTCAAAAGAAGGCAGAGTCTGGACACCAGGAATTTCCACTTGTCTTTTTTGGTCCCTTTTTTTTTTGGTGAGGTAATTGGGGTTAAGTGACTTGCCCAGGGTCACACAGCTAGGAAGTGTTAAGTGTCTGAGGCCAGATTTGAACTCAGGTCCTCCTGACTACAGAGCTGGTGTTCTATCCATCTGCCCCATATTTCAGTCCCTCTTGCTAATATCATCACTATCCCTTCTGCATCATAACCATGAATCAATATGGGTGTATAAAAATTGTAGGCAATGTAGGAGAACAAACAGGAAAGTGCTAAAGGGAGCCCTTCCCCCTCTCCCTCCTCTATGTGGACATACAGAGACTTTTTGGCCCCGTGGACAGGACTGAAAGGTTAGCCTATGTCCTGAGTTATGGATAACAGACTTGGGAAATGGCAGCTTCTTCACATTTTATCCACACAGACGGTCGGTCCCTCTCTGACAATCCAAATTGTTAAACCTGTGCCTCAGTGGGGCGCTTCATGAATTATTGTGGCCAAAAAGCCATCTGATACCAGGCTGTATATAGGAGATAGCCTCTCCCAACAGAGTTGGGCTGACCCTTGGATGCCCACTGTCTATTGCTGCAACCGCCTTCTCAGCACAGTAGGACTCCTATTCAAAGTAGGAGAAGTCTTTGAGAATCTGGTCACTTCCACGCCCTGAATTGCATCAGGGAGAAACTCAGAAGAATAAGATGGAAGATCTTAGGTTTCTGGTGTGTGAAGGAGCAATGTGAGTCAGCGTGAAATATAATAGTGAAAGAAAAGTTATACAGAGGGGAGGCAACTCTCACTGTGCTCTGCCACAGAAGATCTGACCCAGCCCAAAGCACTCAGTTCCTAGCACTGCATTCTGGGAAGAACAGTAATAAGGGAAAGAAAGCCAGGATTGGGGAAGGGCCTAATGATGCCCTTGAGAGAAGTGACCATATTTTGCCTTTCTTTGTACTTTCAGCTCTTAGTATAGTGCCTGGCACATAGTAGGCACTTGAGGACCAATTGAAGGAATTGTAGGTGCTTGACCCGAATAAAAGTCTTCAAATGGGTTATTACTGATCTCTCCAAGTACTTAAAGGGTTGTCATATGGAAGAGAGAGTTAAGTTGAAGCAACAAGTGTTTGTTAAATGCCTACTATGTGCCAGGCACTTGTGGTAAGCATTGGGCATGTAATCTGTTCCACTTATAACCAGAGAGCTTACAGTCAGAGGGGGCAAAGGCAGGTTGCACAAAATCCCAGGCATGCTCATTTGTGTCCTGGCTCAGCTTACCCTCTGAACTTTACTTTCTCCCTTATTAGCTCTTTTCTCCTCTTCCCTCCTTTCTGCTTCCCAGCTCCCCTATACATCCCTCAGTGGGTAGGAATGTCTTGTTTGTATTTCTGTCCTTAGTACTTAGCATAGTGTTTGACACAGAATACAATAATAAATAGCAATAACATTTGGCATTAATATCACACTTTAAGGTTTACAAAATGCTTTACTTGTCAATTCATCTGATCATTAATTAGTTAATTTGAGCAGGAATAAATGTTTTCTTTATGTTACTGTGCCTCTTAAACTTAGAAGTATGTAATGGCAATGTAAAAAAAAGTCTTTAAATATCTTTACATAATTTCAAAGAGAACAGTTTTAAAGAAGGTGTTTATTTTAAGGAAATTTTAACAGCTTTATTTATTGAACAAAAGTTAATACTAAATGCCAAGAAATGCATTTGTTTTTAGTCAGTATCCCTGTCTGTCACAACATCTGGTCGAAAAGGGCCCTGGTCCTTTAGTCACGGGCTAAGATGGAGGATGATCATTATTTTAGCAGACTTCCAAGGCAATGCTATCTGCCCCACACTGCTTCTTTCACCAAAAAAAAAAAAAAACCCAACCACCTTGAAATATATTAAATCAATGAAATATATATTAAGTGGGTGTACATCACACACAGAGATCACTAAATGTGAAAAAATCCCACCCCTTCCCCAAAGAGATAGCGCTCCAAATGGACTCACCTGCCTTTCTGGCTTTGAAAGCAATGACGGCAGCAAGTTCCCTCTGAACCTAAGGTCACACAAGGAAAAACAGCAAAATTAGAAAAAGATAAACTTCCACTGGTGCATTTCCTGTTGTGTACTGAGGGATTCTGCTCGGATGACGTGGCTGTTCCCTTTTAGCCACAGTCCGGGGTTTGCTTTATTGGTTCTGTTTGTTAATTCTACTGACCAATCTTGTTTGTGAATTTTTAGGCCAAGAATATGGTCTTGTTGATCTTAGGAAATATAACAATAATCACAATAATACTTATGATTTATGTAGTGCTTGACAGAAGCTATTTCACTTGAGACTTACAATACCCTTGTGAGGCAAGTGCTATTATTATCTCTGTTTTATAGTTGAGGAAACTGAATCGAAAAGAAAGATTAGTGATTTTCTCAGGTTCTCACAGATTAAAAGGATCTGAGTCAGAATTTGAGACCAAACCCCAAATCAATATCTTCAGGTAATAATACACTAACTAAGCTCTTTGAAGCTGAAATACTAAGGCAGGAATTTGCTAATGACTTTTCCCTTTGCTTTGGTTATCACTAATACATCCATATGCATGTCCATCAATCTATGGCATACTACCCTCCCCCAGGGCAGATAGCCATCCCTTGGTGCTTTGGGAGAAACTCTTTTTGTAACTGTCATGGTTGAAAAATTCATCACCTGGCAGACATTCAAGCAGAAGGGAAGCTCCAGGCTTGGTCTGGCTGGTCCTTGGTGGACAGATGTACCAGGCTGAGGTGGAAACCTTTCTGGCTTGCAGAAGTCAGCCCTCTACTGAACCAAATGTCCCCATGGAGCCAGAACAAAGCACGTGTCAGGGGGACACATGTGTGCACCCATCTTTGTGCGTCTACACATGACAATAGCATTTTAGAGCTTGTAAAGGGCTTTCCAAATATTCTTTTGTTTGCTCTACAGCAACTCTGAGAGGTAGACATTCTTATTATCTCTATTTTAGAGATGAAAAAACTGAGGTCCCTCAGAGCTGAATGGAAAATTTGATTTCCAAATACAGGATTCTGGAGAAGCAAAAGGAGGTAATCAGGAAAATGATATCCTAAGGGACTCAATAAGGTTTATCTGTTTACTTTCCTACATGGGAGAATGATACTTGTAACTCATTAGAGCATTCTCATTATTATGGAAGTTAGAAGGGGTATACAGATAGATGGAAGGCATGAGTATGCGTTGAATATGGAAGGATAATACCTTTTTTGCTGAGTTTTGAATGATTTTTATTTTTTTATTTTATTAAAACTTTTTATTATCAAAACATGTATGGATAATTTTTCAACATTGACCCTTGCAAAACCCAAATCCCCCCCCTTCCCCTCCCTTAGACGGCAAGTAATTCAGTATATATTAAACATAATTATCGTGCTATACAAGAAAAATCAGATCAAAAAGGAAAAAAATGAGAAAGAAAATAAAATGCAAACAACAACAAGAAGAGTGAAAATGCTATGACTTTTTTTAATGATGAAATTAAAGGGTAAGAGAGGAATGTACTGGGGGAGAGGGAAAGGGAGAAGTTGAATGGCACAAATTATCTGCCATAAAAAAAAAGAGGCAAGAAAAAGCTTTTACAGTGGAGGGAAAGAAGGGAAGGAAAGGAAGAGTAAGCGAACCTTACTCTCATCAGAATTGGCTCAAATAGGAAATAACATATATGTTCAATATGTTGCCCTGCAGGAAAATAGGAGGGGAATGGAATATGGGAAGGGGGAGAGAGGGTGATAAAAGAGAGGGCATACTGGGGAAGGGAGTGATCAGTAGCAAAACACTTTTGAGAAGGGACAGGGTGAAAGGACAGAGAGAATAAATGGGGGAAATACAATTAGTCATAGTAATTGTAAAAAAAAAAATTCCAAAGCAAGTTTCTTGGTAGAATATCATTGTTCTCTGGGAAATGATGAGCAGGATGCTCTCGGGAATAAAAATACCTGGAAAGTCTTCCATGAACAAAGTGAAATAGACTGCATACAAAGTAATAGCAATGATCTGGGATGATCAGCAGTAAATAACTTTGTTATTCTCAGTAGGGCAAGCATCCACAACTACTCTGAAGGGATTTAGGATGAAAAATCCTACCCATACTCAGAGAAGGAACTGATTGTGTCTGAATACAGATTGAAGCACTCTCTATTTCTCTCTCTCTCTCTCTCTCTCTCTCTCCATATTTTTAACTTAATTTTTCTTGGGGGTTTTTATTTTCATGAGTGTGAGAGAGTCCTTCAGTCCTCCCAACAAACCTCCCAACAACAACATTATTCTACCCATTTTACAGACAGGGTAACTGAGCCTCAAAGATGTTTAGTGGCCCATTAGCATCACACTTCTCTCAGAAACAGGAGTATGAAGTCAGGTCTCTATTTGAAATTTAAGACTTTTCCACCACCTCACCAATATACACTGATTTGCCCTAAACTAAATGGGCTTAAACAACTTGACGTCTTCTCCTTTGGGATCAGCAGTTAATTCTTACTCCCACTCTGGTGTATTTTCCTTGGCTGTCTCCCTTCCCAGAATGCTCTCCCTCCTCAACACTACCCCCAGACTTCCTTCCAATCTCAGCTAAAACCTCCTCTTCTACAGGAAACCTTTCCACTATTGGTTCCTGCTAATTTATCCTCTATACCTAAGCTGCACATCATTTTTTTGCCTTTCTTTATATCTGCAGCATTTAGCACAGGGCCTGGCACATAGTAGGTGCTTGTTGCCTGGACTGTTGGCCTGATTCCCTCCTGGAATCTGCTCTCTACCAACTCCCAGAAATCATTGCAAGTCAGGAAAAACTCCAAGTTTTTGGAACAAGTCAACTTACTTTTACCCAGAATACCATTAGCGTTGGAGCTTATTTAATGTAGGTGGTGGCAATGTCTCCCAGGGAGTCCAGACCACAATGTTCCAGGACGCTCAGGGACTTGGCTTTGCTTTAATCTTTACTTCCACGGGAAAACAAACATTTATTTTTAAAATAAACTCTGAAGTTTTTAAAGATAACAACAGAAAATCCTTTCCTTGGGCTGAGAAGGCTGCTCTAAGCATTTTTCTCATCTCTTCAATCAGCAAGTCAACAAACTTGCTTTGGTCCAGCTCATCCTCTACCTCCCGCCCCTCCTTCTTGAGGCAGAATATCGAGGTGGAGATCCTGCCGATCCCCAAATCTGTGGCTTGTGGCTTCCTACCCCATGCCCCATTTTCTTCTCTCAAGGTCGCCATTTTCCTTGCCAAGACCAGTCCTCACTACCTGTGCCCTTGACACATCCCTTTGCATCTCCACCAGCCGCTGGTTTCTGCAATCACTACCTCCAAACATGCTGAGATCTCCCTGCACTTTTAAAAAGCCTTCATTTGACACTCCCTGCCCCCCCAAACACCTGATGGCTCTTTCATGGCCAAACTCCTAGAAAAATCTGGTTTAAGATTTTCATGTCTACTTTGTCACTCCTTACTTGACCAAGGTCACTGACACCTGTTAATAATTGGGGTCTTTGGTCAATTTTTGTCAGTTCTTACTTTTCTTTTTTTTTATAAAGCTTTTTATTTACAAAACATATGAGTGACCTTTCAACATTGACCTTTGCAAAAAACCTTTTTTTTTTCCCAAGCTTTTCCTTTCCTTCCCCCCACCCCCCACCCCTAGATGACAGGTAATCTAATACATGCTAGATAGGATAAATTATATGACAAATACAGTACATGTATACATATCTATGCAGTTATCTTACTGCACAAGAAACATCAGATCTAGAAAGAGAAGAAGAAAAAAACAACCTAAGAAGGAAAACAGAATGCATGGAAATATTCACAGAAAGCGTTAAAATGCTGTGTGGTGGTTCACTCTCAGTTCCCACAGGCCTCTCTCTGGATGTATATGACTATCTTCATCGCAGAACAACTGGTTTGAATCACATCATTGTTGAAGAGAACCATGTCCATCAAAATTGATCATCATATAGTCTTGTTGCTGTGTATAATGTTCTCCTGGTTCTGCTGATTTCACTCAGCATCAGTTCATGCAAGTCTCTCCAGTGCTCTCTGAAATCATCCTGCTGGTCATTTCTTACAGAACAATAATGTTCCATAACATTCATATACCATAATTTATTCAGCCATTCTCCAATGGATGGGCATCCCTTCAGTTTCCAGTTTCTAGCCACTACAAAAAGGGCTGCCACAAACATTCTTGCACAAGTGGGTCCCTTTCCCTCTAAGATCTCTTTGGGATATGGGCCCAATAGAAACATTGCTGGAGCAAAGGGTATGCACAGTTTGATAACTTTTTGAGCATAGCTCCAAATTGCTCTCCAGAATGGTTGGATCCATTCACAGTTCCACCAACAATGTATCAGTGTCCCAGTTTTCCCACATCCCTTCCAACAGTTATCATTATCATTTCCTGTCATTTTAGCCAATCTGACAGGTGTGTAGTGGTATCTCAGAGTTGTCTTAATTTGCATTTCTCTGATCAATAATGACTTGGAGCACCTTTTCATGTGACCGGAAATAGTTTCAATTTCTTCCTCTGAAAATTGTCTGTTCATATCTTTTGACCATTTGTTAATTGGAGAATGGCTTGAATTCTTATATATTTGAGTCAATTCTCTATATATTTTAGAAATGAGGCCTTTATCAGAACCTTTGGATGTAAGTTCTTACTTTTCTTGATCACTAGAGAGAGCTGTACAAACACAGAGTTTGGAATCTAGAGGCTCTGAGTGTAAATCCTACCTATCGGGAGTCACTTACTCCCGATGAGATCACTTTCAGTCTCACTTTATTCAGCTGTAAAATGGGAATAATAAAAATACCTATCCATATCTCAGGGTTGTTGTGAGGATCAAAGAGGTTTCCAAAGTTTAGAGTGCTGTATTAATATTAATAATAATTGTTATTATTAATCAATAAACATTGATCACATGCCTAATAAGTCCAAGGCATTATACTAAGCACTAGGGATACAAAAAAAAGAGGCAAAAGGCTGTAGAAAAACTATTATTATCATAAGTCATCAACTCTGTGGTAGACTAAAGTTTGGCCATTTTTGAGTGAGTCTCCTTGCTCACCCCCAGTTGTCAGGTCATATCTTTAAAGGTCTATTGCGTGGCCCCTAAGGGGTCCCCAGTTCTTCCTTTTCCATAGTCCCTTCCCCAACACTCCCTCTCATCCCCTTGCACTCATACCACTATAATCCCCTTTTAGATGTGGGAAAGCCATCAGAAAGGAGCCTGCCATTAGCTCCCTTAGGTCCCCAGGCTGAAGGAGCCAAGAAGCCAATTTAGATTCAAAGGCTTGAAAACTGTCTGAGCAATGAGAGCTGCCCCAAAGTGCCTTCATGGAAGGTCTTCAGGCACAGGCTGGAGGGGCATTGGTCAGGTATATTCTGATGGGGATCCTTGTGGGGCCGGACGGCTCTTGGCTCTCCAATCTGAGATCTTGGACTTGCTTTCTCTGCCTCCCATCATCTCTTCCTGGGCCCCCTTAGTTCCCCACACAGCCACCAAGTTCACAAAGATAAAATGGAAGAATGACCAAGGCCCAGCCCTATCAGAGCTGCTTCGCCATGCTCCCCAGTGAAAGGATTGCAAGAATATCTAGGAAACTGGCAAAAATTAAGAAGAAATTTCTCCTTTCCTGGCTCTGACTGTGACCTTCTGGGCTTCTGCCCCAGCAGCCTTCTCCCCCTGCTGATGGCTCCACCTGCCTGCAGCCCCCTCCTCTCATGGACCAGGTCCTGCTTGGAGCTTCCCTTTGAAGAAGCCCTAGGGCCATCTTGCTCACCTCTCCCCTCTGAACTCTTGACATTTCTCTACCTTCCCATCTTCCCACTGGTTTTCAGCCCCTTTGATGAGGACGTGCTCCATTGTTCATCCTAGTTAGTATTCTTGTTAATAATACTAATAGTTCCATTATATTATAACCTCCTCAAGGGTAGGAACAATTATTTTGTTTGTGCTATTATCATGCTTGCTAGTGTCATTATTAATAACAATAATAGCTAATAATAATAATAATAGCCATTAGAATGTGGGCTAAAAGATAGTCTATTAGTGCTGGTTATCATTCTTATTGATAATAATTAATAATAATAATAATAAGTGCCATTAGATGGAGCTTCCTGAGGGCAAGAATGGGCTATTTTTGCTTTTGTATCCCCAGTACTTAGCAGAATGCTTAGCACATAGTCAGTGCCTAATAAGTGTTATTGGCTGGAGTGTCAGCACTAAGGACAGCACTTAGTTTGTTGTAAGCACTTAATAAACGCCTCATGTGGGAATAGTCAAAATCGGTGAGTTACAGAAGGACGGGAACACTAATTACTCTTGGCGGAGTTGTGTGTGGATTTAAATATTTGGAAAAGGCATTTGGGAATATTCCAGGAAAAGCACCAAAGCAGCTCATTCATACCCTTTGACCCAGAGATCCCACTGTTGGTTTAAAGGGGTCAAAGATTGAAAGAAATGTTCCATATGTTTCCAAAAAATTCATAGCAGTATTTTTGCAGGAGCAGTAGATGTCCACTGATGGGGAAATGATTAAAAAATTGGGGACCTTGAATATGATGGAATACTGCTCTGAAAACTGACAAGGAGAGTAAATTCTGCTTAGTTGGGAAAGCTTTCTAACTGAGGAAGTTAGATGCTCCCCTGGCCTTTCTTTGGGAGGGTGAAGGACTATGGGTGACAAATGGTATATACACTGTACTATTGGGTTCTAAGGATGTGTTGCTGGTTTTGCTGAACTGCTTCCTCCCTTTTAAATTAATTAAATTATTTAATTATTAAATAAATTATAATTATTTAAATTTACTAAAATAATAATTTATTGAACAAAGCAATCATTTATTAAAATAGAGTTATTAAATAAAGTTAATTGATTAAAGAGATATAAAAACACAAGGTAGCCATAAAAATGGAAGAAAAAGAGGATCTCCACTATTCAATGGCTGCCTATCGCTATAGGGGCCAAAAAGGAACTCAGTGCATGGTGATGGTCTTTCAAGCTCTCCTCAACCCTACACTGGCTTCTCACCCATGCTCTATCTGGCCAAATTAGCCTATTTTGTGTTCCCCACTCATGATGTTTTATCTCCCACCTCCGAATCTTTGCACAGGCTGAACCCCCCACACTCAGGAATCACAGGAGCAGGGTCTGAAGCTTTTCCCTGTGACCTCCTAAACTTTGTAAAAAGAGACAAGTCACTTATCCCAGGCTCAATTTCCTCATCTTTAAAATCAGAGGAGGTTGTGCTCCATGGGCTTTCTGAGTTATAAGCCAACGAGACTTCCTGCTCTCCGTCACCAGCAGCAGGTGCATGAGTTAATATTTGCCAATGGATCATTAGCAATCATGGCTGCTCATTTTCTGCATGAACAAAGTACGACTTAGGCTTGAGATGCTAAAACATATAACTCCAAGTGAATGAATCATTCACATGATTAGATTTACCCAAATCAAAGTGAATCATGGTGACAGCCCCTGTAAGTCACTAAATTGGAGCTGCCAGCAAAGGACCTCAAAACCCTTCATTTGCAGATGAGAAACTGAGTCCCAAGAGGAAGTCACCCCCCTAGCATCCACCTGCTAGAAATTCATTATGATGCAGTCTCTGTTCTAAGGTGGTGCTCAATCTTTGCAGGTTCAAATCTCATCTCAGGCACTTCCTGGAGGTTTGACCCTGGACAAGGCATTTAACCCTTCTGAACCCGCTTTCCCAGGAGCAAAGTGGGTGCTGTTCCTGAAACCATCTGCCTCAAAAGGACTGTGCTGGGTAATCGCCACCACCATGATGCTAACAAGTGAGGAGCTAACGCTTACAAAGGATTTTGAGATTTGCCACCTCCCTTATTCTCCTGACAACCCCATGAATACAAGGCTGTCATTATAACAGCTTGAATTTTATCGTACCCATTCTACAAGTGATGAAACTGAGGCTGGAAGATGGTATGGCTTGCCCAAAAGGAGCAAACATTCTATAAACTCTCAGGTACTAAAGAAGTGGGAAATGATTGTCTTGGACTGACTTGAGCCGGCCAGTTCATGGAGGGGAGCATGGGAAGCCAAGGGCACTAAGCATGATCCCCTGGAAGGCAGTGGCAAGGACGGGCTACTTTTTCTCTTTCTCTTTTGCAGGGCACGGGAGTGGGTCCTGGGCACTTGTAAGCCATCTGAACCCTGCAGAACTCCCAGGCACCTTGCTCCACCTGGAGAAAAGGCTCATTGACATCAGCCTGGCCAGTTCTGAATGGCAATTACCCAACGTCCCTTTGGTTCTTGAACAACCACGTGTTTGATTAACCTTCAGGATCAATGGACCTATAGCCGACCAAGCAGTGAGAGCACTTGATCCATTTGGGACCAAAATTTCAAAGAAAACTAAAACTCTCAAGTCAGTAAGTCTGGATCCAGCGGAAGAATTAAATGAGAAAATATTGCCAAGAGCAAAGGGACCAACGCTCCTGTCCACTGAGCTCATCTTTCTGATGAAACAGAAAAAGGGAGTTTTTCTTTTCAAAATATATGTTTTTTTTTTTTTTTTAATTATCTGGCCAAGGCCACTAGGGGGCACCACAGTGCACAGAGCATAGGGCTGGATTTAAGAACATAAATTAAAATACAAGCTCAGACACTTCTAGCTGTGGGACTCTGATCAAGACACTTTGCCTCAGTTTGCCTCAGTTTTTTTTTTTTTTTACTGTGAAATGGGGATAGATGCATTTCCCTCACAGGGTTGTTATGAAGATCAAATGGGATTATATTTGTAAATTGTGTATTGACATAGTGTCTGGCACACTGGGTAGGTGCTTAATAAATGCACGTTCTCATCCCCCCTCCTCTTCCTTGCTGGGGCATTAGTGGATTTTGAGTTCAGCGAGACTCAGCAATAAGATGTGGCAGCCAGAAAAAGCCAGTGCCGTCACAGGCTACACTAGCAGTGAGTAACCTAATGCCCACCACTGAGAGCTGACCCCTGAGCCATCATGGATCTGGACTGAAAGGTAATTTAGTTTGTCTTCCCCACGGGGAGATCAGCACCAGCTGAAACCAACAGGGCACTGGGTCATTAAATTATAACTGCATGTAAAGCCATGGACCACTCCTGCCACTCCTCTACTTACAACCCTTTTTCAGTCTGGGGAGGAGGGTGGGCAAGATGCAAATAAGCAAAAGATGGCCCAGCTCTCACAAAGGGGAGAGAGATAAGGACCAGAGACCTGAAAACTGTTCAAAACAATGGAAGAGACTGAACATGGCACCAAGTGATTGATTACCACAAGGATTGTGTAGACAGTTATAGCTATGGGAATTGATACTATCATACCAGAAGAAGTCCTCAAAGAAAGGTCAGAAGATCCGTGATAGGGAGCCAGGAGACCCCCAGTGAAGTATCAGAAGATCCCTGATAGGGAGCCAGGAGACCCCTAATAAAGAGGCAGGAGACCCCCAGTGAAGGGTCAGAAGATTTCTGATGGGGAGCCAGGAGACCCCCAATAAAGAGGCA
>JAJPUD010005624.1:0-57853 GCA_023553655.1 Myrmecobius fasciatus | reverse complement strand
TCAGAAGATTTCTGATGGGGAGCCAGGAGACCCCCAATAAAGAGGCAGGAGACCCCCAATGAAGGGTCAGAAGATTTCTGATGGGGAGTCAGGAGACCCCCAATAAAGAGGCAGGAGACCCCCAATGAAGGATCAGAAGATCCGTGATGGGGAGCCAGGAGACTCCCAATGGGGAGACAGGAGACCTCTAAGGGGGAATCAAGAGACCCTTGCTTGAGGTGGGGATACAGCAGAAGACTGGAGAAGATGGGATTAGTGGGATTTCATCTGAGCTGAGTAGGATTGACTTAGGAAGATGATGGGGGAGGAAGACGAAAGAATCCCAAGTTCAAATTCATTTCTGGCTTATCAACTGTGCGATCAAATTAATTTCTATTCTTTGAATGACCACTTAGTGAGCACTACCTACACCTCCCAAATATATTTTTCTTTATAAAAATGTTTTTCTCCAAGGTGAGTTTATGTGCTACACAATTCAATTGTTACCGGACTGAGCAAGAGGCAGTGGAGCCCAGTGGATGGAGAACTGGCCTCAAAGCCAAGAAGATGAGAGTTCTAGTCCTGCCTCTGACATATAGTGTGACCCTGAGCAATACATTTACCTCTCTACTTAGATGGGTTTCCTCATCTGAACAATAAAGGACTGGACTCAGAGCTCTCCAGGGTCCTATCGAATCTATATGATTCTAGGGATGCATTTTCCCATTACACAGGCACTTAAAAGAAAACACCATCATGGAGAGTAGCAGAGGTCCTTGGAGAGAGAGCTGGACTAGGAATTAACAGATCCGAGTTCGAATCCTCCCTCTGACACTACCTGTGTGACCAGGAAGAAGTCCTGAAGGTTAGAGATTTACTTTCCTCATCTATGAAAGGGGAGCAATAATCCCTGTCCCAGCTGTCCCCCAAAGCTGCTGGGTGAGCTTCCAGAGAAGAGCCACCAGGTCCCTGTTACTTATTTCTAAGGAAGCTGTGCTGGTCCCCAGGTCATCCATGCCGTGGGGAGGAGAAGCGAAAAGCGGGACCTCTGACTGGCAATCTTTGGCTCTCTCTCCTGTGCTGAGCTGCTTCCATGATGTTTTGAAAATTGCACACCCAATTTCTTTTTGGTTGCATAATTAATGCAGTGCTTTGTAAACCTTCAAGCTCCATGTAAATGGCAGCTCTTATCCCCTCCTCTGGGTACCACTGTGATGCTCACACCAGGGATGTCTAGTGTTTGGGGCACTGACCGGGCCATGCCGAAGGGCCTCTTCAGCCCCAGACAGGACCTCTTTTCACCTTGGAGACTCCCAATTTCATTGCCTTCAGGAACTCTCTGTATATAGCATCATTTCACCAGAGCAGAGCAGTACCTCCTCAATAACATATGCTCTCTGAACTGCCCAAAGACAACAAGAGGTTAAGGATACCCAGAGTGATGGCCAGGGCCACATGGTCAAGGTGGGTCCGAGTCAGGACTTGAACTCGTGTCTTTTTTTTTTTTTTTTTGCTGAGGCAATTGGGGTTAAGTGACTTGCCCATAGCTAGGAAGTGTTAAGTGTCTGAGACCAGATTTGAACTCAGGTCTTCCTCACTTCAGGGCTGGTGCTCTATCCACTGCACCACCTAGCTGCCCAGAACTCATATCTTTTTGACCCCCCAAATGGCTCTTTGCTATGCTAAACTGCCTCTCTCAACAGTGATTAGAAGGGATCAACCCAAATAGGAATCTTAAACCAATGTGTGTAAATGTCAGATAGTGATCAGGAACAAATGAGGAGGATACGAGAATGTCAGCAGGATCAAAGCTGCCTCCTGGGATCCTGGTCCCCACCCAAATCAAAGGATCGCCCCAGGGGCCTGGAAGGCTACCCAAGCACCCCAAACTCCAAAGAAAGGGTGGGTCCTGGGAGTTCCCCTACAGCTGAACCGCAGAGGAGCAATTGCTCCCGAAAAGAAATGAGTCAAAAGGTCAAGCATCCCCTGGGAGAAGAGTTCATTCTCCAGGAAGAGGCAAGTCCACTCAGGCCAGCATCCTATTCCCTCCAAGAAAGGAAGAGGCGGGGAGCTAGGAAGAAAGGCAAGTAGAAACAAGGTTCTGAGTCCCTTATTCTAAGCCCAATTTAACTCATTACTGGGTCAGTGTCATCAAGCTGACTGGGGGGGGTGCTCTTCAGAAAGAACGGCTTTTCCCACAAATCTGCCCACCCAGGAAACAGAAAATGACCACAAGACCCTTCTGCTGCATTCAGGAAAAGTCTAGACCAGGGTTCTGGTAGCCAAACTCTCCCCTCCCCCCAAAGCAGTTCCATCTTTGATGGTTTCTCTTCCCCCCAACTCATATCATTTGGCACAATCCACTTATTCTTGCTCCCTGCAGATGGTCAAAAAAAGAAATCTGAATTTGCCCCTTTTGTCCTTCCCTGGCAATCCGTGTCACAGAGGAGTTCAAATCTTGGAAACTTCAAGGGAGAAAAGTCTCACAGCAAATGATCCTATCATATGATTCCCACCCCAAGAGTAGGATAGAAGTGAGGGGGATGTCCTGGCTTGCATGTGCTCAGTCCTAAATCACACAGGCAAGAGCAAAGGGAAGATCTGGAGCACCCCCATCTATTGTCCCCTTGATCTTCTAGGGGAACAAGAACCTGAAGAGCTGTGGAAAGGTCTTGGAGAAGGGAGTGAAATCAACAGATCTCTGCTTAAGAAAGATCCACTGATAAAAGATAATCTGAATGAGATTAAAAAGGGTCCCCTTAGGTCCAGATAAAAGCTTATAGTCTAGACCTTGTAAGGCAGAAGGAGAACAGAACCTGAAGTCCATTTACTAGCTCTATGATCTTAGGTCAATCACTTTACTTCTTAGAGACTCAAGTTTTATTTTTTAATTTTTTAATTTTTTTGTTTTTGCTGAGGCAATTGGGGTTAAGTGACTTGCCAAGGGTCACACAGCTAGGAAGTATTAAGTGTCTGAGGCCTGATTTGAACTCAGGTCCTCCTGACTTCACAGTCAGGAGTTAGTGGGTGCTCTACCCACTGTTCCATCTAGCTGCCCCAAGACTCAAATTTTCTCTTTTGTAAAATGGCGGTGGTGGGAGGTGAAGGAGAAGGTATAGACCTAAATGACTTCTAAGCCTCCTGGACTCAAATCTCACCTCTGACAATTGCTAGCTGCCACCAGAGAGTTCCCTCTGAAATGGGGATCACGATACTTGTAATACCCACATGACTGACTCTTGAGCTCATCTGAGAGAGGCTCATGCAGACCTTTGCTAACTTTAAAGCTCTGTGTAAATGAACTTTATCATTATCACCACCTACTCTTTTGAGTTGGGGTGCTGGAGAAGACTTTTGAGGGTCCCTTGTACAACAAGGAGATCAAATCAAGTTTACTGGAAGGTCAGATCCTAATGCTGAAGCTTAAATACTTAGGCTACAAAATGAGAAGATGGGACTCACAGGAAAAAACCCTGGGAAAGATTGAGGGCGAAGGGCAAAGGGAAGGGCAGAGGATGAGCTGGGCAGATAGTGTCACAGAAGCAATGAACAGGAGCCTGGACAGACCCTAGAGATAGTGGGGGACAGAAGGGCTTGGCACGCTAGGGTCCATGGGATCACGAAGAGTGGGAACAACTGAACAATAACAACAACAAGGAACCTCCTCTACTCTATCCACTGCACCCAGCCACCTGGAGCAGTCAGGCGGTACAACGGATAGACCTGGAGTTGGCAAGATCTGAATTAAAACCTGGTCTCAGGCACCATATATCCATATGAACTTGGATAAATCATTTAATCCCAATTTACCTCAGTTTCTCATCTGTAAAATGGGGACACCCCGGAGAAGGAAATAGCAACCAGGCCAGTATCTTTGCCAAGCAATGCCCATGGGTCGGGCATGACTGAACAATACCAAAAACAACGTTCTACCCTCAACAGCCCTTGGTGATGGGCCCTTTCATAGAAGTGAGCTTCCAGGAAGGTTGGGTCTGAGCACCCCAGACTGAAGGGCCACAGGTACAGGCCCTGCTATTCTCCCACTTAATTATAACAACAATTCATCAAGACTGGGGGCTCAAGGGAATGAAAATAGCAGACCTGCTGGCAAAGGAGGAGTTCCCAATACATTTGGGGAAGTGGGAAATGTGCAGAAGCAGACCCATACACAGAGAGGGGTGACATAAGTTAGGTATGCTAAAGTCCACAGAAAGGGCAGACAGAGGAAAGGGGCAGAAATCACCCCCAGATGTGCCGTTTAACTCAGGGTCGTACAAAGGGGGATCGCCCCAGACCTGGAGTTGTAGGAAAGATGGCAGAGACAGGACAGAGTCTAGCCAGATATAGGAGGTAATGGGAGCCCTTTGCAGAGGCAGGAGGAGGCAAAGTGAGACAGGGAGCCCTGGGAACCCCCAGTGCCTTCCCCCACAAGTGTAGAAGCTCCCTTTGCAAAGGATCCCGGACTTCTAGTGGCAGAGGGCACCGTTTTGGACACCAAGAAGGGACATGTCCAGGCTCACAGAGCCAGCTTGTGTCA
The DNA here is from genome assembly GCA_023553655.1 of Myrmecobius fasciatus. Lineage (NCBI taxonomy): Eukaryota > Metazoa > Chordata > Mammalia > Dasyuromorphia > Myrmecobiidae > Myrmecobius > Myrmecobius fasciatus. The sequence continues at coordinate 53,337 of JAJPUD010005624.1, read as the reverse complement.
GAGTTAGGCTTTAAAACTGGACCGACCTGACTCCGAGGCCCCCCTCTCTCCTCCGGGCTGTGACCTTTAAAAGCCAGCTAGAACTGTTCCTACCCTGTGTACGATGCTGCTGTTTATGGCACTTTCCTCTTTAAACCTTGACCTTAGAGGTCCCATGACCTCTGTCCTTTTAAAGTTCTGGCCAGACTCATTCAGTACCCACTGCCTGATGGATAGACCTCATTCTATTCCATTTATCCTGAGTTAAATTCAGTAGACACTCTTTAACTCCTAAAGGGCACTCCGTCATGCCCTTTGCACATTCAATCTTAAAGAGCCCTAGAACAAAGTAAGCCAAGTGACACAGAGCTGGGGCCTGAAGTCAAGAAGACTCCATTTAATTAAATATGACAATAGACACTTCCTAGCTGAGCGATCCTGAGCAAGTCCCTTAATCCAGTTTGCCTCAGTCTAGGAAATGTCAGAAAACTCTAATATCTTTGCCCAGAAAAAACTCCAAATGGGATCACAGAGTCAGATGTGGCTGACAAACAAAGGAATCATTCTACAATTTTATAACCAAAGTCAAGGTCCAAGACGAATCCCTGAGAAGACCCTCCAAACGAGCATTTTGGAAAAACACTTTTCCTCGCTAATTTTCTTCCGAGTCTGTCTTTAATATAAGTAGGATTGGAGAACAGAGGCTCCTCTTCTCGGCAATACGATGATCTGACACAATTCCAATAGACTCATGATGGAAAATGCCATCCACATCCAGAGAAAGAGCTCTGGAGTCTGAATGCAGATCAAAGCAGACCATTTCCACTTTTCTTTGTTTTTTCTTTCTCAGTGATTCTCCCTTTTGTTCTGATTCTTCTTTTGCAACTTGACTAATGGGAAAATAAATGGATATGTATAATATAACATTGCTTGCTGGGAGGGAAGAAGGGAGGAGGGAGAAAAATGGAAATAAAAATCTTATAAAAGTAAAAGCTGAAAATTATCTTTACATGTAATTGGGGGAAGTACCCCCCCCCCGGGGGGGGGGGGGAAGGAATACAGGCAGAAAGACGTCTCAGAAGCAATTCAATTCACTGTTCATTTGATAAATGGAAAACTGAGGCTCAAGGTCTAGCCCAAGGTCACACAAAGAGTAATTAGAAAGACCTAGTAGTTTTAGAGAAGGAAACTGAAACCCCCAAGAGGAGAAGCTTGTACAAGCTCACATAGCTCTTTGAATGGAAGAACCAGGATTTGATCCTAGGTCTGATTATCAATAGGAAGTGCACCTATGGGAGCTCGGAAGTGTCCAAAATAGAAAACCCAGCAGGTCAGATTTACCTCTACAACCCTGAGGACAAAAGCAGTAGGCCACTGACTGGGGACTCAGTGGTGGTAGCAGCTGAGGTCCAGAGGGTCTGCTACAATGCAGTGGTCCATCACCTCCCCCAAGTTATGGATGCGATGAAATCTTTATTAGCAGGTGTAGCTGGGATGCTGTTATGATTCTCAGTAGGTATGAACTCCATGAGGGCAACAGCTATTTAATTTTTGTCTTAGGATTTCCAAAAACCCAGTAGCGTGACTAGATGACCAGAGTCAATTCCCTTGTGAACCCATGACTGACTCTCTTCTATGCTGCCAGGAGTCTCACTCCTCGAAACTATTCCCTCCTTTGAGTTTCTTCCAAGTCTGACTGGAGGATATGTTGTTTCCTCTCTCAAATTTGCCTCAACTTCTCTTGAACTTTCAAGCTGCTGAAAGGAGTGCCTCCCATTGGGGGAATAGCTTCACAGCTAGATGCCATGGTTAATGGGTGGCAGAGGGAGAGAAAATCCACTTTTTTTTTACCCTGCTACTCTCTCTTCCATAAGGTCAGAGTCACAGGCCATAGAGCTTGAACTCTAGAACTACCTTAACCTAGTTTACTGATTTTAAAGGGCTACCCATGGGCATGGCTGATATTTTCCAAACCAATGAACAATTCAATCAAAGAGAAATTAGTCCACATTTCCTAAAGACTTCACTAGGCACGGGGGCATCTTTACAGTGAACTAAACACTTCTCTATTGGGCCCTTACTTTCTATGATCAGAGCCAAGACTTCCCGGGCAGAGGAACTGGCTGGAATCATCTGCCATCCATTAGTATAAGTGTTTCCTGCTCTGCATGTTCTTTTAAAAAGTTGGGTGAATTGAATTGAACTCAAGGTCCCTTCTAGCTCTGATTTGGGGGTGATGAGGATGAAGAGGAAGAACAGGTAGAAAAATCATTATGGTCAAGATCCCAAGTTAAGTACACTCGATAACCTTACCGCAGATGTGAGACGGACAAGAAGTTCGTCACTGGTTTCTTCTGTATCTTCAATTTTCTGATGGGGCCTGAAAAACAAACGTTAAATGACTTTTTAGATTTTTTTCAGCTTGGCCATATTATTCATACTATGTAGAAAATCGTGGGGCAAATGGCAATCTCGGAGCATGCCATCACAAAGCCCAGATGCAATGGTAATAACACTCGGGTGACTAATCCCACATTGGTCTAACCATTTTCATTAAATCAATAAGCATGCTGCCAAATTCAATTAATCATAGGTATAAGAATTGTTCTCCAAACATCACCCAAGGATGACACTTGATATATAAGATCTGGGGCCCAGATGGCAGAATTAAGAGCCATGGGGGAAGGCAATAAGAACCAAGGGAGGAGAGAGAAAACTGGAAATAAAAATCTTGTAAAAGTAAAAGCTGAAAATTATCTTTACATGTAATTGGGGGAAGTTAAGAGACAATTTTAAGCTGAGGGTGAGAATGGAGAGATTATTCTTCTTGTGGAGGTTTTAGAGAGTATTCTTGTTCAGATACAAGTTAGAAGAGGCAGCCTCTCAGGTTCCTTCCAACTCAAATTCTGTGGAGAGGAAAAACGTCCTTGACAATTGAGGTAATCCCAAAGTGAGATGGGCTGCCTCTGGAGGTAATTAGTTCTCCCTCAATGAAAGGCTCCCCTCAAAGGCTGAATCGTGAATTATAGGATTTGTTGTTGAGGGAATTCCTCATTAGGTGTTGGTTAGATTAGTGGGCCTAAGAGGTTTTGTTATTCTGTGATAAGAAAAAATACAACTTCCTCACAAGCAATAGAGTCCAAGAATGGACTGGACTACTCTGGGAAGGAGGGGGCTCCCTATCTTTGGGCATCTTCTGTCAGAGAATGGAAAATCACACAATAGACATTGGGATAGAATGTTCAAATACTATGAATTCAAGGCCTTCTACTACTCTGGTTAATACCCTCAGGACATCTCTAGCTCATCGATTGAGGATAGAATTTGTCACTTGCACTAAATCAAGCACAGAGACTATTTGGATGATCGATGGAGATGTCTTTGTCATCAATCTCAGGCCTAGAGCATTTAAAAATGTCTTTCTTAAGCATCCTCCATATGTTTAACCCAGTTCTCAGACCTCTGACACAGAAGAACATATGGCCCTGTCCTCTAAGAGCCTTCATCCTCACTGGTGATAACAGCTGGTGATTATATAGCTCCTTAAGGTTTGCAAAGCACATCACACAATTATCTTACTAGATCCTCCCAACAATTCTGAGAAACGAGTGCGATTATTGCCTCCATTATACAGATAAGAAAACTGAGAAAGGTTAAATGATTGGCTCAGGATCGAGCAGCTAACAAGTGTGGAAAGAGATGGTCAGCGAAGGCTTCTCAGGAGAAATGCCTCTGACTCTGGTGGGCTAATGTAGAGGCAAGAGGGTACTTGAGATAGAGGAAGGAGTTTGAGCCACAGATACTTGACCTCAACAAGTATTGATTGAGTTCCTATATATATACCAAAGACCTACCCATTAAGGGTCATCAGAACCTAGAACCAGAGCTAGAATGGATAGTCCAACTCCCTCATTTCACAGCTGAACTTCAGTCTGAGAAGGGCTATCAAGGTCACGTCTAGGATTCCAGTCCTGGACTACATCTGGATCCTGGAGACCATTTATTTTAACCTTCCCATTCTACAGATGGCAAGACTGAGATCCAAAGAACTGGTGACTTGTTTAAGTGAACAGAGATGGATAGAGACTCAGAGGCCATCTAGTATTTTACTAGAATTAGAGAACTGAGATTCCCAGAGCTGGAATGACATATGCCAGGTAATCAGGAAAACTTTTGCTATTGATAAGGAAGCAGAAAGTTTGGGTAGAAAAGGCGGGACCAAATTCCTGATGGATTCGAGTATCCTCAAAAATCAAGGAAAGGCGTCTCCGCTTGATCCTGTAAGTAATAGGGAGACTTTCTAACTAAGCAAGGGTGAAGGACTTTTAATGGGGAAAAGTCACTGTATATTTCAGTTTGTAAGAAAATCTTTCTAAACATGAAGAGAGGAGAGAAAAAAGAGAGAGAGAGAGCATCCAAGAGTCTCTTTAGATGAGAAAACTCACTTAAATTTTTTTTTTTAGGTAATCAAAGTAGGGACCTTGGCCGTAGACGCTTTCTTGGATAATGAAAGTCAGTGGCGAATCTGATTCCAACAAGCTATCCCTTTAAATACAAGTTGTGGAGCCAGGAGGATTCACGGTAATCATACCCCTAAGAAAGCAACTCCAAGATCAGAGCCCTCGTGATCGATTTCCATTCATGGCTAAGTACAACAAGTCAACTCTAGATTTATCCACAGAGGGCAAAGGGCTCCTCCCTGGACTCCGAAAGCCTTTAATAGGAACATCTCCAGGAATTAAAAATGAAAAGCCAGCTGATCAATTCTGCCTTTAGTTTTTTGAAACTGCATTAAAGTCTTTTTTCTTTTTTAAATCACACCCCAGCCACTGGCGTCGTTAACTCCAAGCCCTGGATCTTACAAGATTTCCTAACACACAGGTACGAACCAGCCCTGCTGGCTTCCAGCGCGTAATTTAATTACTCGAGCGGTCCAGAGCTTGGCGGAGTAATTGACAGCCTGTCTGATAAAGGCGGCAGCGAGAACAAAGACCCTAGGATTTTTTGTGCTGCCGCTGAACTTCAGAAATGGGACTTCAGCAAAACAGAACAATCTCCCCAAGAGTCATTGGTGAGACCCTGGTGCTATTCTCGAAATGCCCCTGATATTTAACCAAGCTTTTCTGAGCCGGGAACGAGCCGGGCTCCCATAGATTGCTCCCAGGGACTCGAAGGAGAAGCATCATAATTATATCTGATGTTTGTCGAACGCTTTGAAAGTTTGCAAAGCAAACCGCCTCATTTAAGCCTAACGGCCCTGCCAGGGAGGCCGAATTCGGCGTCTCGGCGTCCTTTTCACAGCTGAGCGAGCTCCATCACAGGATTCTGGATGCGGAGCTGGAAGAAACTTCGGAGGCCGCTTGGGCTGATCCTCTCATTTTGTGGCTGAGAACACGGAGGCAAAAGGAGGGGAAATGAGAGCTGAGGTTGGATCTGAACCCAAGACCTCTGGCTCAGCCCTACCACTTTTTCACCAGCCCTGATCCCTGGCAGTGGAGGGCAAAGCTGAGCCAGTGGGACCCCAAGTGGGAGAACTGGAGACCCGCTGCTGACTCACATTGCCTTGTTGTGCCCTTTCAGTCTCCCTCCCACCAAGAGATGCCTGCGAGCTCAGGAGCCCGCTGCGTTCCAGGGTACCTTGGACACATCCCATCCGAAATCCGTTTCCAACAACCCAGGGCCAGAACCTTAGACAACTTGGGGGAACCCAAATATTCCTGGAGACAGCTTTTTCCCATGGGTGTCGCTCAGATCTGGGCTGTCTGGATGATCAGCAGCCCAATTAGTGTCCCAACAGAAAGAGAGCCTGAGCTTTCTGCCCTTGGCCAGCCTCCATGCATGGTGTGCTTCATGGAAAGCCCTGCATACCCAGGCAGACGTGGGACGCATCAAAGAAAGACTCATCGCTGGCAATAATCTAAGGTATTGGGGGCTAGTGGAAAGAGGTAGTGCCAAGCCGCGGGCATGGGTTCCAAACCCGGCTCTACAGCTATCATCGGGTAACCCGAGACAAGTCATTTTATGCTAAGCTCTACTGTCCCCAAATGAGGGGGTTGGACAAGAAGCCTTCCAAGGCCGCTACCAGCCCCAAACTGAAGCCTCCGGGGGCTAAATCCCGCTGGGAGAGCATCGGCTCTCCCAGGCCTCCTCCCGTGACCCTGCTGGGCGGCTTCCTTTTCCTCATCTCCCACCCCATTAAGCTGGATACTCGGGTCCCCCTTCTCTCCTCTCTCCACCTCACCCTCTCCCTCAGCGATCTCACTTACTCCCACGAGTTCAGCTGTCATCTCAAAGTGGCAACTCCCAAATCTATCAACTCCTCCAAGCTCCTTCCTGAAACTTAACCCACACCTGCCTATCAAATCTCACTCCAAACCTCTCCCACTGGTGAATCAAACTCAACATGATCAAGACAAAACTCATCATTGCCCCCATAAAATCCTGCTCGGCCCCAAACTCACTTTTTCCCCTGAGTGCTCCATCCCTCTGCCAGCTGATCAAATCCGTAACCTTGGAATCATCATGGACTCTCCCCTCTTATTTATCCCCTACAACCAATAATACTCATAATATAGGTAGCCTTTATATCATGCTTGCTTTGTGCCAAGTGCTGGGCTATAAGCATTATAATTATTATCTCATTTGATCCTCACGACAACCCTGAGAAGGAAGTGCTACTATTATCTCCGTTTTGCAGAAGAGGAAACTGAGTCACAGAGCTAATATTTAAGATCAGATTTGAACTCAGGTCTCCAAAGTAGGTGCTCTATCTTCTGTCATGGCTCCTTGATTTTATCTACTTCCTCTCACATCTCTCTCCTTTCTACTTACATGGCCACCTTTTAAAATCTTTTACCTGGATTATTGCAGATAAGCTCCCATTTTGTTTTACTCTTTGAAGTTTTTTTTCCCACCAATCCATTCTCAACTCGATTGCCAAAGTTCTCTTCCAACAACAACAGATATTATTATATCATTTGTCTGCTCAAAAAAGCTTTAATGAATCTCTCCTACCTGTGGGAAAAGATAGTTTCCCTAGTTTGGCTTTCAAAGCCCTTTTATGCAACATATTTCTTAGCCTTGTTCATGTTCTTTTTCATACATTTTCTTTTCTTTTCTTTTTTTATACATTTTATTTTCTATCCAAGTGGCCTTTCTAGAACCCAACAATCCATCTCCTAGATCCTAGAGACACCTGGATCATCCTCCTTCAACTCTCCCCTCAATCCTCCCTGGAAGGCCTTCCCTCCTCAGTCAGTCTTGCTTCTGAGAATTCTCCTGGGCCAGTCACATGCCCTCTCCTTCACAAAGCCCTGTCTCACTGTCCCATCCCCACCGTTCGCTAGGCTCTCCAATCCCCTTAGTTAGGACTCCTGGTCAAAGGTGACCTTTCTCAAACCTGAGGAAAAAATAGAAACTCCGAGGGGGCAGAGGATGGTCTCATTTTTGTCTTACATTTCCAGCTCTGAACATGGTGTCTAGCACACAATAGAGGCTTAATACATAGAGGAATTAATTCAATGAAATCAAGTTAAACTTTTCAGGCAGATTTCAGAACATAGAGGATTTCCCAGCCCATGTGAAAGAAATCAGCCCTGAACCCCTATGCTTTTTTAATCCCATCTCTGACTCCACGAGTTCTTGGACTAGACCTAAAGAACTCAGATGGATAACAGCATGTGGGAGCTAAGAGTGGCGCAATGGAAGGACTATGGCCAAATCCTTCCCTCCTCCCACCCAGCCTCAGACTATTTGTCTGTAAAATGGGAGTAATGATACATGACCCTCCTTTCAGGGTCATGGTGAAGCTCAAAGATCACGTGAGCACAATATGTTCAAGAGGGAGCAGTGACGGCACTGGACAAAAGGGGAAATTGAAGCTTGATGCTAAAGAGAAAGGGCTTCCCCGAAGCAGAATGGGCTAATTTCCTTTAGATGCCCACTCACTGGCTAGACCCTGTGATCACAACCACAATGACAGCAATAACAACAGCATCCCTAGAGTACTCTAAGCTATGCAAAGTGCTTTGTAGCTCTGTGAAATATTTTTCCCATTTTACAGATGAGGAAACTGATGCTGGAAGAGGTTAAGTGATACAACTAGTAAATATCTGAGGCAGAACTTGAACTCAGGTCTTCCTGACTCAAAGTCCAACTCTCTGTACTGTGTGCTCACCTGTGTGACTACACAATCTCCTTGAGTCTCAGTTTCTTCTTCTCTAAAATGAGGGGTTTGGACTAATGGCCTCTGAGATGCCTTCCAGCTCTTTATCTCAAGATCTTGTCTCTTTCTGGGATTTTAAGGTCTATATTCTGAACATATATAGTTTGAACAACAATGGTAGAGAGGGCTAAAGGAAAGGAGAGATGAGACTCCAAGGATGCTAGATCTTGCCAATGTAAATATATCACTCACCCTTTGAAGGGGAACCACCTTTCATGGCATTAAGTCAATATTAACTCAATGGCCTCACACAGTCATAATAACAGCTGATGATTCTATATATTTATATGTTATATAAATATATATTATCTATATATTTAAAGTTAGCAAAGACCTCTACATATATATATATCTATGTATATACATATATATACACATATATATTTATATACATATGTACACACACACACACACACACACACATCTCGGGCCATCCTCACACCCATACCATCCAGGTATCAGGGCCTATGAAAAGGAGCTGGACTCATGACTTTTTTGGTAAAGGCAACTCTCAGATGAGCTTTCCTTTGCCAATTAGAGTCTTAGAAGAGTTGCTTAGAACACTGGAAAAATGGGATGATTTGCCTATAATAGTGGGGCCAGTATGTGTCAGAGACAGGACCTGAACCCAAGTCCCCTTGACTCTGAGGTCAGATCTTTATCCACTTCGCCACCCTGCCCCTCACCACTGGTATTAATATTCCTATTTTGCAGATGAACTAATTGAGGCAGAGAGATTTAAGTGACTTACTGATGGTCACACAGCAACTACGTGTCAGAGTCAGGCATCAAACCCAGGCTCTTTCTACTAAGACATGCTTCATTCCCCAAAGTCAATCTGTTTAATTCCCGTTCTAGATCAATGGGATCAAGGGTGGACACCAGTAATCTAAACAGCAATAACACTTTTAGGTCTGTGGGATCATAGACCTGTGCACAGTCAAGTTAATCTCAATACTGTGGAGACACTATGGATGAGGTGCTGTCCTAGGTGCTGGTGAATAGGGGGACATGAAGACAATGTGGTGAAAATGCATTGACAACCAGTGATAGACTGTATCTATCATCTGTGGGTCAGACTAAATAGAGGCTCACTCGTAGGTGGGCTGTAGAGAGCTGAGGTTGGGGGCTGCCGGAGCTGTCAAATACCATCTGGGAAGTGTTATTTTCTCTTGCTGTCCTTTCAGGCTTCTCCATTCCAAGTCTCCAGCTCAGCTTGGTCAAAACGTCAAATTTAGGTTAGAAGTCCTAAACTAAATTTCATAAATAGACAAATATAATCTGGGATAAAGGCTGGCAATCTCTGGCCTCTGTCTCAATTTTTTTTCTTTTTTTTTCTGAGACAATGGGGGTTAAGTGACTTGCCTAGGGTCACACAGCTAGGAAGTATTAAGTATCTGAGGCTAGATTTGAACTCAGGTTCTTCTGACTTCAGGACTGGTTCTCTATCCACTATGCCATCTAGCTGCCCTTCCATCTCAAATTTTAATCTGAAGGGATGGAGTTCTCTTCTGTTTTTTGGAGACTTCTGAACAAGTATGGGAATTTGTTTTGTTTAACTCTGCAATTATTACAAGGGTTTGGTTTTTCTTTCCTTTTTTCCAGTTGGGGGACAGAGATGGGAGAGAACATAAAGATGCTTGATGATTGAAAATGTAAAATTTAATGACACATACAAAATGTGAAAACAAATATAATCTGCTAATGTAAAATCAGAAATAGTAACTCATATTTTTGTGATTATAATAAAGGTGAGTAGATAGTTCCCTTGACAGTACCAAGGGAAAAAGGTCTTTACAGATGCAATTCTGAAAATGAAGGAGATGCCTCAGATCAGAAATGCAAAGGGAGAGGAACAGGGAGGGGATGGCCCACCGGACTTCTGGAAACAGAATATAGCAATGGACAGAGAGGGCACGGCACTTCCCTAACTTACTTCCCTTCTGAATTTTCTTTGATTTTTAAAAAACATTTAAACTCTCCAAGTCTCAGCTTTTTCCACCTATAAAATGGGATAGATAAGAACATTATAGATTAAGAGCCAGGAAGCTTCCTAGAGGTCAGCTGTTCCCGATTCCTCATTTTACAAAAGCAAAATTTAATAACTTGCCTGAAGTCATATAGACAGGAAGTGGCAGAGGAAGGATTAGTCCTCTTGGCTTTCCTTTCTACTGCACCACACTGCTACCTCTCAAAAGCATCATGAGGATCAAACAAGGTGATGTATCATAACAAAAGCCCAAAACATTTCACAGGAATAAGTGACATTTGTCAAGAGGGATTTCAAAGCACTTTATGTACCTGTCTGATTTGAACAACAGGAAAGCATCTCAAGGAAGTATGCCCTGTGGATGTTAATGTCTGCTTTATCAATGAGGACAAACAACTTCAGAAAAGGGAAATGACTCGTACCCCATCATATAGCTACTAAGTGTCCAAGGTACAATTTGAATCCAGTGCTTCCTGACTCGAAGTCTAGCATTCTAGTTATTAAGCCATGCTGTTTCTCATTAATAGCTAATTAATATCATCATTGATGAGGACCCTGACAAGAAGAAGTTAAAAGACTAGCCCAGAGACACGTAACCAGTATATGTCAGAATCGAGACTTGAACCCAGGTCTACCTGACTCTGAAGCTGACTCTCTATCCCCTACTGCCATATTGCCTCTTATTCAGGGGCAACTTTCTCAGATGAAGGTACAGATCTGCTTTGGGAGAGGGAACTTCCTCATCAGGAACCCCTCTAAAGTTCACAGGCTTGATCAACAATAGATATCATCATCATCATCACCTAGAGGTCCTAGGTCCTCTAGGTCCGAGGTCCTTCATTGTTATCAGTATGTCTTTTCTTTGGCCACAATTTTTGCTAAGCCAGGAGGAAGTTTTGTTAAAACTTAGCAGTAAATACTTCCTCCCTAACCCTGGACAATCACAAAGAGCCTTCATTTCTTTCTCCTTGTTTTGAACAGAGTCATCCATGTCACATGGAAGTGAATAGACCCAGAAAATGAAACCTAGGTAACAGCTCATTTCCAAGAATTAATGTCGTCCCTACTCCATTATGTAAATGTATGAGATGCAAACACAAATACCATGTTTTTATTAATGACCCATTTGCAAATGAGCCTGTAGATGATTCATAATGTAATGGACTAGAAATAGAGAGAGAATAATTGCTTAAAATGCTTAAAAACAAACGAAATGAAACCAAACTCACTGTCCTTTCCTGGAAAATCTCAGGAAATACACATGAACATGCCATTCACCTGCCCTCACAAAATGGCTAGCTCCATTAAAAACATGCAAAACAAAAGAATGGTTTTTCTTACCCTCTGATTATATTAAGTATAATCAACAGATAATGAATCGTACTCAATGTACTCTACTTATGTCTAGCCCATTGAAAAATCCATAGACTTTTCACAATCAGGATGCCCTCTAAACTCTTTCCTTGGAGTCTTTATCTCTTCTGCCTGCAAGTCATATTATATCACTGTCAGATTTGTTCATCCTAAAGCAAAGAACTAGTCACATTACTCCCCACTTAAAACCATTTAGGAGACGGCTCTATGCCTTCCAAAAAAATCCACCATCTTCTGATAATCAAGCCTCCTTCTATCTTTCTAGCTGCTAAAATGTTCCACACTTTTCACACCTTTGCTCCCATTATTCACTAGGCCTAGGATAAACTCTACAGCACCACTTATCTCTACCTTTTTGAAATCTCCCCTTTTCTTTAAGACCGAGCCCAAATGGCACTTCTCCATGAGTCTGTTCCATGGGCAAAAACAACTCATCATCTTCCTCTTCTCCAAGAGAACTCTGCTGGTACTTCTTATCCATTTACCAATATCTATTATTTCTGTGTAAGGGTTTCATCACTCTTACTGCACTAAAAGCTCTTAGGAAACAGGATTGGTATTATCTTTACTTCTCTGCAGAAGCTAACAAGGCTTTGCACATTAGTACCCACTTAACGAGCCAATGTGTGAATAAGCCAGGAGCCTTTTCAAGAACTCTGAAGGAGGAAGGTATCTCCTTCGATTTCTGAAGAAGACCATGTTGTTTACTTGACAGATCCCAGGCTATGGATGAAGTACATTTAACAAGGAGTGATAATAATGTGTGTTCTTGAAGTTTCAAAAATTTAACCAAGAAGATAAGTTATAAAAGGGAATGGAAGGTGAAAGTCTGCTTACTTATATTCATCAAGTTAGAAACCAGACTATGTCCAAAGTAGAAAGAATAGAGATTTATAGTTCAAAAGAATTAAAACGGGAGAGCAATAATTTATCCCACGGCCTCACCCATCTATATACAAAGGCATAAAATATGGACAACAAGCAAAGTGATAGAGATTCTACTGCAAGAAGGAAACTCTGATATCATAAATGCTCCCAAACCTTGATGAATTTTGGCTCAAAAAGGAGTTGTTTTCCATCTTGAGACAAAGAATCAATCACATTATTTTCCCATTTAGCCATTTAAAAGACTTCTCTCTGCCTTCCAAATAAAGTCCAATATCTTCTGATATTCAGGTCTCCCACTATCTTTGTGACCCCATTTGAGATTTGTGGTTTGCTGCTTTCTTTTTTCAGCTCATTTTACAGGTGGGACTGAGGCAAATAGTGTTAAATAACTAGCCCAGGATTACTCAAATAGCAAATTTCTGAGGTCACATTTGAACACAGCCCCTTCTTAATTCAGGCCTGGCACTCTATCCACTGTACATCCTAGCTGTTCTTCTTATCTAGAAAGACAGGTTTTATTTAAAGAAACAAGATGGGTTAAAAGGAAGTGATAAAAATGGCGGCTTTTCAGATTAAAAAATCCAGGCACCATAGCCAAGGAACGACAGTGGAGAATATCTGGTTCAAGTTAAGCAGAAACAGATTCAGAAGTGATACAGATATTAGAATATAGACCATGGGAATGGGAAGAAGAAAAAGATGGGTTTTAGAAATAAGGTAGAAGCCCATTGCTGTGACACGGTATGGTAATAATTATTCCCTTGATAATTTCAAGTCATCTAGTCCAGATGAACTGTATTCTGGGGTCTTAAAAACAATCTCGCTGGGACAGCCAGGTCACTCTCCAAGATGACTGTCTTTGAAAGACCAGGCAGAATGATCAAGTGACCACGGCCCAGAGAAGAGAAAATGACTCAATTATCTTTTAAAAATGGAAGAGAACAGCACCTTCAGACAACAAGCCAATGAGCTGGCTGCCAATTTCAGTAAATTTCCAAAGAGATTATTGAAGGGATTGTTTGTGAAAATCCAGAAAAGAGTCGGTATAAGTTCCCCCACAGTGTGATGTGGATCCCTCAGGAGGTATTAAGAGGAACATAGGGATGAGAACCAGGAAGGAGATAGACCTGCTGCCTTTGAATGGACCTGTATTCACTTCTGGGCACCATATTTTATGGGAAACAAATCAAAAATATCGAAAAGTTGGCGAGCATTCAGAGGAAGATGATTAGGAGGGTAAAGTACCTTGAGCCCATGCATTTCAAGACCCAGTTAGAGAAATACAATTATTTAGCCTAGAAAAGGAAAGACTTAGACAGTGAGGGAAGACCTGTGTTTGTCAGGTGGAAAGGGGACAGGACTTGTGTTTCTTGGCCTAGCAGGCAAAACCAGAAGCAATGGATGGAAGTTTCAGAGGCAAAGCTGGGCTGTAAGATCAGCAAAAGCTCCCTAATAAAGAGTGATGACACAAAGGGGAAGAGATATACTATGGGTCCCATTAATGGGAAGTTCTCTAGGAAAGGTGATAGACTCCTTGCTTGGGGAGTCGGTGAAGGAAATTCTCTGTCAGCCATGATTTGGCCTAGGACAGCCTCTGGGTTCCCTTCTAAAGCAGAGAATCTGTCTACTCTGGAGCTAAAATGTCATACCCACTGCTAAGCATGGAAAGACCTCATTCATTTCAGAACCCATGTTCCAGACCAGGCTCAAAGCTACTTGGCTGAAGAGAGTTAAATAAAATTCTAATATATAACAAGGATAAAGTGAAAGAAAATAGTTATGTCAGTTAGAGATAAAAGTCAGTAAGCATCTTTTCTTTTTAAAAAAAAGTTGGATTTTTCTCAGGCTAAAAACCACAATCCATCCCCCCTTTGGCCCCCTGGAACTTCTCTGCTACTTTCCATCCATTTTACATATACACGATTATAGAATTTCTCTATCAAGTGATGGGAACCAAGATTCACTTGTTTTAATTTGCCAAATGTTGTGTTCCAAGGATTTCCCAGCAGGCTCTTGAGCCCTTTTCTTAGGAAAGGAAAGTCACAGCTTGGTGGTTGCCAAGATAGCTGAACCCCAGGAAGCCTTGTTTGGTGCCAGATTGGGTTTTCTCACCCTCCTGATTTGCACCTGCCCCGGAGCAGTCAGAAAGGAGAGAAGAAGCCGAGTCAGAGGCGAGGGGATGACTTACAGGTCACAGTCGTCCGCCCTGGCCGGGCTGAGGGGCACGAGCTGCATCAGGAGGCGCACTCCGTTCTGCCACTCTTCGGCCCTTTCGTATTCACAGTACAGATAGCTGCATTCGTCTGAGGAAAACTGGTAGAAAACATAAGTGTCCTGGAAATACAGCTGGTGGTCCACTGGGAGAAACAGAGAAAGGATCCGTTAGTTCAAAAAGCTCCTGTCTCACGCCAGAGACACAGTGACCCAGGATCTATTTTTCTTTTCAAATGCCACGTCTCCCAGCGGGGCTGTCTGTTCCTCTTTAAACTTCAAAGCTACAAGGATCTAGTAATAACTCCCTCCCCAGATACAGGTCGCAACTCCTCTTTAACTTGCAGTTTAACCAGAACCACAGTTTTCAACATGAAATGGACCTTGGAGGTCATTAAGTCTAAGTCCCTCCATTTCTAGATGAGGAAAAAGGACTTGAGAAAAAAATCAGGAGAACCTTAGCCCCCAAGACAGAGAGCTGGAAAGTACTTTGAAAAGACATCTCCTCATGCGACTGGTTAAGAAATGGAGGCCCAGAGAGAAGCCACAGGTAGGAGTAGGATTAGAATCCAGGTCCTCTGGTCCCAGAGCCAGTACTTCCCATGACAGCACACTTGTGCAAATCTGTCCTTTCAGATTCTGCTTCTATATCTGTAAAATGGGGTAATAATAGCATCTGCTTCACAAGTGGTTGTGAGAAGCAAGTGAAATAATATGAAAAATGCTTTCTGGTGCGACAGATAATGGCGATTATCCCCAAACAAGGAAAGCACTTTAATGCCTTTAATCCAGTTCTGAGAGGGAGATTTAGAGCCCATCACCCAGATTGAGCCCTATCCTACTGCCTGCTGGACTTGAAGGATTTTAGGGATTCCAAGAGGAGGGATGGCGTGTCAGTGGAAACGCACGAGGTGGGAGATAGGAGAGTGCCTTGAAGGAACAGTGTTAGTTTATTTGGAAAATAAAGTATCTAAGGAGGAGGAACCTGTAGCCAGCTTGGGAAGCAGGGCTGGGTCCCCCTGGGAAGGGCTCTTTGCATCCAGTCTCTCTGTTTCACCATCTCATCGGAGGGGAAAGATCGTCTACCAAGAGCCTGCCTCCTGGGCTTCAATGTTCCCACCTCAAGCCAAGGGACTTCCCTGCAGCCACATGGGCAGCAGGAGATTAAAAGGTCCTCTCAGTCCTTCCTTGACTCACCAAAGGAACCGACATCGATCCCCATTTTGCTGCCCCCGAGGCTCCCCCTTTTCAACATATCTCTGATGGATTGTGGGGTAACTGGGAACTGGCTTAAAAGGAAGCAGCTTTCTCACCATTTGACAAACCACTTCCTGACTAGTCAGGAAAAACTGCAGTCAAAACATCTCTGATTTAAAAAAAAAACTACATAAAAAATACAAAATCAGTGTGGGAACATCCCAGGAGAGGGAGAGGGAACTGGGAATGAGAGCAGGAAGTAAGCTCTCTGTCCTAACAGGTAAGCTACCAACCAGCTTTCTACAATGTTGATGAACAAGTAACTGGCTCGGAAAAGACTGCCCCGCCCTCACCATGCCATGAACTTTAATGAGATTGGTGGGGGCTCAGGGAAAAAGCAATGTTTTGTCCATACAAATGAGGCACATTTAGCTTCTGCGTGTCTTATAGCAGGGGCAAGCTTGGTTTGCTAAGGCGACCTATGGTTGATCAGCAAATACATCAATAGAGAAATAGGGGATAGAGGCAGGATCCAGACCAGGTTTAGACCACATCTCTGACATAGTGGCTGGGTGACTTTGGGTAAGTAATTTACCTATCTCAGTGTCCCAGGAAACTCACTGAGATTATAAGGTACAGAAGAAAAATAAAACTTATAGACCTGGTTTGATAAGAGAAGCCTCCAAAATGAGAATGCTATATACTGATGAAGCCCCCAGCCTCCCCCCTAAAAAAGAAATGACAATTAAACCAGAGCTACCAGAGCTACCAAAGCACCTGCTTTAGGACACAAACCTGAGAGAATAATTCCCATGTCCAAAAGGAGCTGCCACACCCCAACAGCCATAGAGCGGCACTGAACGAACGGACAGTTCTCCAGAAGCCAGTCCACCAGCTCGGATCCCACACAGCTCCTCCTGCAGAAACACAGGAAAGCTGTAAATGGCGCCCAAATGAGGAAGCAACCCAATGATCCTAGAGTAAGAGGCCCATGAAGGAGGGAGGTGGGAAACAGCCCCAGCATCCCAGGTCCAAGGCAGACCCCCACATGGGTCTCATATTCTTGGCAAGACCCTGATCACCTGGAAAGTGTCCAGAAGAGGCTGGTCATTATATTGACAGAATTAAAGCCTTGCTACTCTAGGAGGAACTGGAGAGTTTGGGGACTGCTAAGGCTTCAGAATTGACAAAGAGTGCAGAGGACAGCTATTGAGACTCTTCTCATATACAAGAAAAGTGAGAAAAGGGGGTGGAGGGATGAGCTGAATTAAGGGGCCCTAACATGGAGTCCACAGATCCCTTCTCTGTGGAGAGATTTCGGGAAGTCCAAGAACTTGGATGGGAAAAAGATCTCCCTTCTCACTCACCTCTAATGGAGACCCAGAATTTCTTTCTTTCTTTTTTTTGCTTTTTGCTGAGGCAATTGGGGTCAAGTGACTTGTCCAGGGTCACACAGCTAGGAAGTGTTAAGTGTCTGAGACCACATTTGAACTCAGGTCCTCCTGAGAGACCCAGAATTTCTTTCAATTATTTAAGAAATATGCTTCTGAGAGACGTCAGCTGATGCCAGAGGAGCCCACAGCACAAAGTGGGTTAAGGAGCCCCGGTCTAGACTTATCGCCCAAGTAGCACCCTAATGCCGAGACCCCACAATCCTAAGAGCGTGATCGTGTATGAGCTCTGCTATGTCCCCCCACTGCCATCATGGGAGAATTGATCTCTCACTGAGAAGCACCTTCTAGACTATCTAGTCCACTCCCCTTATTGGACAGCTGGAAAACAATACAAGACTGGTAAATGCCCTGCTCAATTTCACAAAGCTAGTAAGTGAGGAAGGGGAGATTTGAACCCTGGTCCTCAGACTCCCGATGGAACACTTGCCCCTGTACCAAACTATTTCTCTTTCACTCCATACTTGAAACCCTCTTCCTCCTCCTCTTCTTCTTCTTCCTTCTCTTCCTCTTCCTTTCTACTTTTTGGCTTGCAGACTTCCAAATCACACATATACACGGTGGCTACATATGTGTGTGTCCATATAGACACATGCATGAAATGTGTATTTGTGATAGATATCCATACTATAGATATAAAATTAAAATAGGACACGGTAGAATATAAAGTCCTATATTATAGCTATAGCTATAGCATTATTGTTTGCATGCTGTCTCCTCTATTAGGATTGAAGCTCCTCGAGGGCCGAATGATTTTTGCCTTTCTTTGTATCCCCAGGGCTTAGTATCATCCTTGACATTTAGTTGTGAGCCGCGCCAGTAGGATGCTGTACGTACTAAAGGAATACTGTGCAAGGATCAACTACAAATGACGTAGCTACTTAAATCAAGTCACTGACCACAATGGTTCCCAAGGACCCACCATGAACAACGCTAGCCAACTCCAGAGAAAAAACTGATGGGGGTCTGAATGCAGACAAAAGCATACTGCCTTTTACTTTCTCCATTTTTTGATGTTTTCTTTTACAACACTTTTTACTTTCTCCATTTTTTGATCTGTTTTCTTTTACAATACGACTAATAGAGAAATATGTTTTACATGATAGAACATGTATAACCTAGATCAAATTGGTGACCACTTTGGGGAGAGAGAGGGGGCAGGAAGGAAGGGAGAGAATTTGAAACTAAAAAAATTTTTAGAACAAAGGTTAAAAATTGTTTTTACAAACAATTAGAGAAATAAAATATTATTTTAAAAAGGTTTTATTTCTTTTTAACATCATCATGGTTTCCTCCAGTATCCCTTCCTAATGGTCTCCCAAAAAGCCATCACATAGGGCAAATAGAAGACACAAAGAAAAAAAAAAGAGGGAAAGAAATCAGTATAACTGATTGATACATCAAAATGAATACTAGCTAGTATTAATTTATCTAAAAAGTCTGAACATATGTATAATGTGCGACACTTTGTGGACCTCCCACCTCTGCCGAGGAGCCGGGATAGGCGTGTAATCTCCCATGCTTCTTTCAAAACCTGTTTCTTTTTAATTTTGCAACGTCAGCTTTTGAGGTTTTGTTGTAGTCATTATGTACATTGTCTTCTCGGCTCCCGGGTAAATCCTCTAACCTCTAACCTCATCGAGTCTCAGTTTCCTCATGTGTAAAGTGAAGATTCTGGACGAGACAGTCCCTGAGGCTCCCTCAGCCCCAGATCTAGGTTCCTATTATCTTTCCACAAAGACGTGTCTTGAGACTTTGAAACAACAGATGTTCATTCTGAGTCATGAGGAAGCACTGAGGCGCGTTAGCCATCAGCATTCTGCACAGGTGAGTGAGTGGCTAAATTATCCAGCTAAGGTGCTCGGGAGCCAGCCCCTGATTTCTGCTGCTGAGGAAATGTAGTGTTTGACACACAGAGATTATTTCAAAATCTCCCAGATGAAGTTGTTCTGCAAGCGACTGGCAATGTGGTTTTTCAATTTATTTGTGGAGCTCACGGTAATGGGAAGCACTCTATTCCTTGCCATCATGTTAGCAACTCGTGTCTGTCCATGGGAGGAAAAAAAACCATTTCTGGTAGATCGCCAGGGATCTGAAATAGCAAGACTCTGGCTCTCCAGCCCATCTCCCACCTCCAGGAACAGGTGGGGTACTTCATGCCTCACTTGTCTCCTCCAAGAACCTGACTAATTTCTATCTTCTTGGCTTCTTCCAGGAGAAAAAAATAGCTTTAGTCGATTCCCTCTGGAGATAGGAGGAATAAAACCCAGAATTGCTACAAGCGCTAAGGCTGTGTTGTCAGTTTAATGTGGTGAGACTGAGTAACTGTCCTGTCAACTCACCGTCAGTTCCCACACAGAACCAGAAATAGATCCTGTTCTAGATGGAGACTATAATAATAACAACAATATTAATTGACGTCTAGAAATGACGTCAAGGGCCCATATTCTCTTATATAAGCCTGGACTTATATAAGCGAGGGCTGCTATTGTTGCCCCCACTTTATAGAAGAACTTGACTTGTTTGTGATCACATTCATGTTTAAAAAGCATGTGGCAGAGGCAGGATTTGAATCCAGCTCTCCTCTGACTTCAAAACCAGTACTCCTTCTACAAAGTCATACCAGCTTCTCTATACCGGAGAAATGGACCTATATTCTTTGAAAATGAGTTCAATGAGTTGTTTCTAAAGACCAGGTACAGTGGGGCACTGAAATTCAATGGGATTTTTGGTCTAAGAATTTACTTGTGATAGTTTAACAAGCCATAATTATGTTAGCTTTTGTGATGGTATCTCTAGAGATACTGCAAACTTTAATCTCAAATACTGAATGAATTTAATGAGATGAAATTCAAAAGCTATAAATGTGCAATAGCACCCAGTTTCATAAAATGGAATTCCCAATTATAAGTTTTGAGAGCATTAGACAGCAATTTGTCTTAAAAAGAGAGCTGGGGGTCTTAGTGGACTGCAAGAATCATCTGAATCAAAGAGTATAATATGATTGCCAAAAAGCTGAAGATTTGAGGCTGCATTAAGGCCCGGAATCTATAAGGAAAGGCTGATGCCAATTTATTTGGCCTCGGTTAGAATATTGTCTGGGATTCTGGGTTCTACAATTTTAAAAGGACATTGATAAGGGCAGGGAGGGCAGGGAGAGGAGGATTACCAGGGTTATGAAAGCCCAGAGGTTCTTGCCTTGTAGAAATCAGTGGAAGGAACTGAGGATGCTCAGAATAGAGAAGAGAAGACTGGAGGGGAGTGGAGGAAGGGAGGAGACATGACAGCTTGTTAAAGCATAAGGAAAGGGGAGAAGCGATTGCAAGTATCACCCTTGGAGCCTTTAACAAAATTCCCTCGACCCCAATACCTTTATCCAATTGGAACGCCTCTCAGATTGAATTCTATAATCAACCAAACATTTAAGTTAGGTGGGAATACAAGAAGTGTCTGAAATTGGGGGAAGAATCATATCCTCAAGCTAGACTTCTGTGCTCATTCCTTGCATCAGTAAAAACTCATTTCTAGAAGTTAATTAAATCTGGCTGGCTGATTGATAGCAGTTAATGATCAAGGGGTGGACACAGATGGGGACTTCTGAGTGAACTATTCTTAATTCCTCAATCCCTCTGAATTACCTCCCAAGAACCCTGAAGGGAACAGTATCTAGCCAGTCTCTATGGATCTGACCTGCTGATCAGAGTGAGTGAGCTTGTACTAACCCCCAAAATTAAAGGGCTGTGGTGGAGGAGAAATTAGGCATTAGACATGTCTTATTTGGTTTAGAAGACACAGATAGAAAGAATAAAAAGACAGATTTAGACTTGATCTCAGGAAACTCCCCTCAACTTTAGAATTGCTCACAAGTGGCTGAGGCCATTTCGGGAAAAGATTCAGCCTCACTGAAGGCTTCAAGCAAAGGCTGGATAAGCAGGGTGCGATTTATTTATGTCTGCAGATGAGGATGGGATGGGATAGTCTTCACGGCCCTTCTAACTCAAAAGTTCTGAAGAGCTCCTAACACCCAGCACAGTGTGGAGCACATAGCACTTAATCCACGTTTATTGATAGTTGAGTCTGTTGGGGAGCCCATAATTCCTGGGGTATTTGTGGATACAGAATGTGAGCAGAGGAGAGTGCCAGGGGAGGTGGGGGGTGGGCTTTCCCTGAGATAGCCCCCTCTACAGTATATACTGGACATGAATTTGCCCCAACCCCTAATTTGTCCCTCACGGACCTACTCTGAGCACACGACTAATCGAGGGAACTCAACAATGGCCATCACAATCTCCATGGTCAAACATCTGCCAAGTGCCTGCTTATTGGCGGGGTGCTGTCCTAGGTGCTAAAAAGACAGCTATTAATCAGCCGCTAGCTTCATGAAGTTTCTATTTGATTTGGAAAATCTACTGAGGATACAGTTGAGTAAATGGAAAGAACAAAGTAATTTCAAAGAGAGAAAACATACTTATATCTGACAAACCCAGTTAGGACAGGTCTTACATAAGAGGTAGCACCTGAAGGGGACTTTGAAAGAAGTTAGGGATTCAAAAGGAACAGCAAGGGGATATCAATGAGTATTGGAGTCAGAAAAACTCATCTTACTGAGTTCAAATCCCACCTCAGATACTTACTAACTGTGTGACCCGGGACAAGTCATTTAATCCTATTTGCCTCAGTTTCCTCATCTGTAAATGAGGTAGAGAAGGAAATAGTAACTAGTAACTCTTCCAAGAAAACCCCCAATGAGATCATGAAGAGTTAAACACAACTGAAAATGACTCAACAATAACAAAAAAGGATTCTAAATCATTGAGGTGAGTTACTTAAGTATTCCAGGTGTAAAGCTGGTCTTTAGACCTCTGACTCTTCCTGAGCTCCAAATGGCTAGGAAAGGAGGTAATAATCTTAAATAGCCATTTCCATGATAATAATCACCAATGGGGTTACCTGTAAACTCCCTTAAGGTTCACTCTGTCTTTTATCAGGTCAGATGCTTGCACTGTAAAGATGTTCCTCAGGGCTCTCCCGGCGCAGGAAGAATTCTCTCCATAAATCTATGAAAAAATGAGTAACAGGCTTTAAACTTAAGGATCAGGTATCCACAATACTGATCACGGAACACAAAGCCACTGGTCCTAGAAAGTCCATACAGTCTGCAAGTGTAGACATTGACTACTTTGAACACTTTTTTTGATGTCTGCCAATTCATGCTACTTTATGTAACGATGCAAATAATTAATGATCTGAGTTTTTTCTTCATGTGCCAAAAGCTATTTCATTGAAATCGTCACAGATGAGAGAAGTAAAGATTTCCCAATTAAGGAGGTCAGTGTGTCACTGTCCCCAGCCCTGGTCTACCATGTGTAGAGCAAGATATTTTTCTTTCACCTCGCGGGACAGAACTACAAGAAATGGCTAGAATCTGCAGAAAGATACGTTTAAGTTTGATACCAGGACAATTTTCCTAATAGAAATATCTCCCACCGAATAGGCCACAAAAGGGCTACCTTTAGCTCTGTGATTCTAAGATCCTTCTTCTTGCACAATAAATAATTCTCCTTTCTTAATCTTTAAAGGAAAATAGCAGCTGGCTGCTTTACTAAGAAAGCCACAATGCAGAAGTATCCTAAAATACATCTGTCCCATGATCATATGCTTCCACGCACCTGTCTCTGGAGATCTGGCAGCCTGTTTGTTCCTGGCTGGGTGAACACCTTAACCATGGACCCAGAGTTGGAATACTCCTAAAGCTACAGCAGGGGGTGTTTGGACCCACACTGGGAACTTCTCACTGCTCATATGTTCACAGCATGGCACCAGCAGGAGCTAATCTAGCTCACGCTCTCACCTTTATCTGATTCGCTAAATGATCCAGAATTTCATCGCTTTGTCTCCTCCTCCTCTCAATACATGTCAACCCCACACTCTTGCCATATCATTCATGTTTCTCGGCACAGATTCGTAAAACATTTTTAATTATGCAAAAAGCAAGCATCTAGGAGTCACACACGCTGTGGTTCTGTTCGTTTTTTAAAAAAAAATTCTAGTTGTATGGAAAACTCCATTCTCTGTACCTTGAAGTGCTAGATTTCTCTCTGCCTAAATGTGGAGAGGAGATACTCCTGCTCTTTATCCAAAGTGAGGGATCTCATATTATTTCTTCCCCCTAAGTACCAGAGGAAGAAAATCAGATGCAAGATTTATTCTCTTTTTTAAGGATAAGTGAGGGGGGGTTCCTTTTTACACAACCAAGTTCTAGGAACAGGAACCCAATTCTTCTGAACTGGTTCCTGATCTGGTGCACACACCAATCAATCAACAAGCATTTATTAGGTACCAAATATATGTCAAGAAATAGGGACTCAAATACAATGAATCCTCTCCCTGGCCACGTCCTCCATTTATAGATTGAAAATGTGTTGTATTTGAATGAAATCCAGAGATCCATAGCCATGTAGCCACCCACACTTCTGCTCCCCTGTCCCAGACACAATTAGGTATGATTTTTTTTTATTGTTGTCAATTAACAACCTTGCTCCTTTCTTTGCTGAGATGGGGGTTGTGGGTATGAAACATGACACATAAAGTTGGACTTGGTTAGTTTTCAAGGAATTGTTTTTTTCTCTTATTTATTCTTTGTAATAATGGACATCTCTCTAGGAGGGGCAGAAAGGATGTATGTCCTGGGAAATGGGTGATTTTAAATTGAGAACTTTGTACCAATGTCACAAAAGGATAGGGAATGGCAAGGAAGAGCACTCTGTGGTTGGTATTGTCCAGTCGCGATTGATCCTTCCTGACCCCTTTTGAGGTTGTTATCCAAAGATACTGGCCATTTTCTTCCATTTTTCAGGTAATTAGAGGCAAATTGACTTGCCCAGAGTCACATCACTAAGCTAGGAAGCATCTGAGGCTGCATTTGAACTCAGGTCTTCCTGACTCCAGACCCCCATGTTCTATCCACTGAGCTACCAGCTACCTCTAAGGAAGACCATCTACTGTCTCTATAAATCACTGTAGCTAAAAACCACACAAATCTCCTTCAGAATTTCAGGGCCAACATTTTGGTGATGAGCTCTCTCAACTTAGCTCGGCAATTCAGTTCAAATCAACATAAATTTATAAATCACCTACTGTGTGTTGGGCACTGGAGATACAAAGCCAGAAATGAAACACTTCCTACCTCGTAGGAGGAAATAATGAGCCCAAAGAAGTAAATATAAAATTATTGGGATAAGGACTAGAATGAGCCTTTCATTAGTATAAAAAAAATTCAAAGATGAAAAACACTTCCTATTAATGTGGAAACCCTCCTACTCTCTAACTTAAAGTCTCTGAAAGATGCTTGGAGCTTTCTATCATTCATGGTTCTTGGAACTATTCCTGATATACAGCAGGTGCTTAATAAGTGCTGGTTGACTGACTACCTATGGGGCACTAATGATTTGCCAGGACACGAATGAAGGTATTCCCATTAAAATTTGAGCTTCTTGAGAGCTCTGTATTCCTTGGGATTAGCCCAATGTCTGCCACATGCTGATGATACATGGGTAGCTAGGTGGCTCCATGGATAGAAAATCAGGCTTGGAATCAAGAAGACTTGAGTTCAAATCTTGCCTCATGCAATTACTAGCTATGTGATTCTGGGCAAGTCACTTAACTCTGCTTGCCTCGGTTTCCTCATTTATAAAATGAGCTGGAGAAGGAAATGGCAAAGACTCTAATACCTTTTTCCGAAAAAACTCCAATTGGGTCCCAAGAGTGAGAACTGAATGACTGAGCAACAACTGCCACACAGTAGTTGCTTAATAAATGCTTGTTGACTGAGTCGGGCTCTTGAGCCACTATGACAATCTTTTAGAGATACACAAAGTACTGTTCTTGGTACTCAGGCTCACTGGTTCCTACGTGAAGCCTTTCCTAGCAGGATGGGAGCCCTTAGAGTTTGGGACTTGGAGTCAGCTGCAAATCCTACTGGAATCCCTCATGAACTGTAGGATTCTGGCCTCAGTTTCTCTTCTGCCAAATGAGAGGGTTGGATTTGGTGACCCCGAGGCCCTCTCCAGTTCTTGCTCTATGACCTCACAGACCCAGCTCCTGCCAGAATGTGTTTTTCCACTAGTTTTGCCTTCAAGAACTCCTAGCCGCCTTCGTGTCTCAGTGGGGCTGATCCCGGTGAGGGAGGAGGATGTCACCCAAGCAGAAAAGACCCTTATCTTCTCATCTGCCAGGGCTGGCTTCGAAGGAATAGTAATCTAAGGGAGATGCAGCCTTGCTTTCCCATGCTCCCCCTCTCCAGATCCTCCCAACACCTTCAGCAGCCTTCTTCCAAACTGCAAAGCTGATCCAAAAGCAGTTAGCTCCATAAGCTCCGTCACCTGTGCTGTCTCCTGGCCTTCCGGCACACACATCGATGGCTTTTGTCTCATAATAGGAACAGAAAACCTATCATTTTCCGTGCTTGTCTCCTGATATTGCTTCTCATCTGCTCCATAATTGTTTCTATCATCCATCCAAAGCAAAAAAAATAAAAGACCATAAAAAGGATTGATTTAGCTCTGACAGGGAACAAGTGGAACATCATTCCTGGGAGACTTTTCACGTATCTCATGATCACCTCCTAAACAGAGTGCAAAAGGAAGCCTTCAGTCATGTTCTGAGGCTCCGGGCCGTTCTGGGGAAGACACGAGCACACATTGTGGATGGAAGTCAGGAGGGCCGTCACAAGGTGAGGAGGGAGCTGGAGCTCAGAGTCACCTGTGGGAGCCTGGCTCTGTCTTAGTCCCACAGCATCGACACTCTGGAAATCAAACACGTACGGACTGACTGCTTAGCTGCAGCTTCCACATACACCGTCAGCCCTTCGGCCGCCATGTGAAGGCTGTGTGCTGGAGGGGACCACTCACGGAAGCCCTGGGGTCAGCGCCCACTTCTGCCGCTTCCCGTGAGCCAATGGAGAGGTCACGAGATCTTCCTGAGCCTCAGTTTCCTCATCTGTAAAGGGAGAATTGTGCTTCCCTCTCAGTGCCTGGCGCACACACACACACAGTGCTTACTAGCCCTCAGGAAATGTTTGCTTTCTTCCTTCCTCACAAGGCCGTTGATACTCAAATGGACAAACTCGGTGGGGCAGCCGACAGACACCAAATCTGGAGGCAGAAAGACCCAAGTTCAAATCCAGCCTCCGATACTTACTGAATGTGGAATCCTGAGAAGTCACTTAATCTCCACCTGCCTCAGTTTCCCCTCATCCGGTAAAATAATTCCATCTACCTTTCAGGGTTGCCATGAGGATCAAATAGGATAATATTTATGAAGTATAATATAAATGCTAACTAATATCACTAATGTTTCAAGTTGCATTACTACTTAGATAAATGTAGGTTACTATTATTGATATTATTTCCACTACTAAGGAAAGGAAGGCTTCAAGATCCCCCTACTACTGCCTCACACACTCGAGAAGACCGTCTCCTTAGGCCGCCATTACCATCTTCCTGCTCCCATTCCTGCTTCGGGCAAGCCTGTGGCTCCTGCCCGCCCCGGCCCTTCTGCCCTGGCTCCTGGCAAGGATGTCAAGAGAAGCTGGGCCTTCAAACCCCATCTTCCATCTCCACACAGATGGGAAACTCGTATTCCTTACAAATGGTCCATGAGGTCCTCCCCCCAGAACTGAAAATCCACTGCCAAAAAATTAAACCTAACCATCGCTACTGTGGTCAGGACGGAGCTCCCTGTGATAGAGAAGGTTTCTAAAGAAATGATTCCATAATTCTCTCCTTTTCACCAGAAGGGCACCTTTGGGGCACTCAGCTCAAGGGCCAGCTACTTCCCACTCTGTGAATTTGATCCTTCTGGGGAAGAATAAATGGAGAATTGGACTTAGAGTCAGGAACACCCGAGTTCAAATTTTACCTCTGACATGTACTAGCTATGGAGTCCCAGGCAAATGCTTTATCTGCACCACACAGAGAGTGTCAGCTCTTGCCAATCACTCAGTCAGACAGGCCATGAACATTTATTAAAAACCTGCAGTATACCAGGCAAAGAAGGAAAAAGGGAGAGAAACGAGAGAGAGAAAGAGACACAGAGACAAAGATTTAAGCTTTAGTAGTTTAACCCATACTAAAGATTTGGGACATCCAATAAACACATGGAAACATATCCCTATGTGTTCCCATGCACGTGTATTGCTACTGCTACATACACATACACGTATGTGCTCCTGCACACGGATACACTGCATCACGGGGTGGAGCCTATCCCAGCAGAGCACATGCTTTGGCAGGTCTGACACCAGAGCACCTGGAACGAAGGATGGATTGACATCATCCAAGGACCGGCTGAGATAAGTCTGAAGAGGATCATCACTATGGTAACCAAAGGGATGGGGAGGATTTGGGGCGATTGCAGCTTTCAGAGCCCCTCACAAAGAGGGAAATGAGCAGATGAGGGAACGAACAGAAGGGTTTCCACAAAGGAAATGACTCTGAAAGGTGTTCGGACCCTAAACAACACTGATCAGTTGTGACTTGGAGGACAAAGGCCGCCTCCCACCATTTCCAGAGGGACCGGCCTGAAGGTGCAGACAGTGCATTCGTTCCTTTGCTTAACTCTGCTAAAAAAAAAGCCAGGCTTGGTGAGGAATGGGGGAAGGTGAGGCTGGGAGGCTGGAAAATGGGGGTAATAGTAGGGAGTCTTTCCCGGGCTCATTGTAAGGATTTATTGAGATGATATTTGCAAAGTGCTCTGTGAAGAGCAGCTCCATTGCTGTTGCTATTGCTGCTGCTGATGATAATTTTAAAAAACAAAGTGTGTAAAAGCAGTTAACATTTTCATAGATAATTCTCTTTTAAGTTTGTCACATAGTGAGATATTTATGCTTATTGATGATTGTTAAGTTCAAAAGAAAAAGAAAACGGTTTTAATTCCGCAGAGCTTGATGGGAAGCAGCCACAGTGATCAGAGTCATGGACCCAGGCATACTGAAGTATTCTGAAATAAAACTGGGGCTGGGGCTCATTAAAATGTGCCCAAATCTCCCATCATTATTGATTTATATGAAGCTGTATGTTTCTGCTACTTTGATTTTTTAAAAATAAGAAAGTAGTAGGACTGAGGGAAGGAGGAAGGGAAAAGGGAAAGAGGGAGGGAAGGAAGGGAGGGAGGAAGGGAAAAGAAGGAAGGAGGGAAGGAAGGAACGCAGGAAGGAAGGGAAAGAGACAGGAAGGAAGGAAGGAAGGAGGGAGGGAGGAAGAAAGGAAGGAAGGGAAGGAGGGAGGAAGGGAGGGAAGAAAAATAGGAAAGATGGATGGAGGAACTAGAAAGGAAGGGAGGAAAGAATAGATGAGAGGGAGGGATGGAAAAGGAGAGACAAGAGAGAATACAATAATAACCCATGCTATTTGTATTAATTTCTTTAATGAACTCATGATTCCAATGATAATAAGGTCTTTCCTTAGTGAATAAATGTTTTGACAAAAGAACAGAGACAGAGTATAATCATACCTGCGAAGCAGTATGTTCTAGGTATGGATTTGAAATTCTTCTTGCCAGAGCCTACATTTAAAAAGAAAAAAAAGGGGGTTAGAATGATCATTTTGTTCCCAAAGAAAAAGACAAACTGTGGGAGGAAATAGAAAGCACAGCAGTCTCCCTCCCCAGGAAATGAGTCTGTACTCCTGGATCCCCAAAAGACCCACACGGAGAGCGCCCTTCCTCAGGCCTCGGCAGGCCCTGAACCAAAAGTCTCTGCAGTCACAGAGAGTCATGGACATTCCCCCCAAATGACATGAAAGGTACAGGAAATAAACCACCAAAAAGCAAGCACTCGTGTATGTGACACACGTGTGTGTTTGTGCACACGTGTGTTTGTGTGCAGCCCTTTGCCTCAGCCCCTGTCTATAATTCCCCCTCAGATCTAGTCTCCTCTCCCTTCTGAACTCGATCACTCATAAAAATCACTCACAAAACGGTGGGAGATCCCACAGAGCCTCAGTTCCCCTTGGGGGCTTGTGAGCCCTTCCTGTACAGATCTCACTTGAGCCCCCCAAGAGCCTCCTGAATTGATGGCTCCTCAGTCAGTTTTCGGACAAAGAAACAATGGCTCCCAGAAGCCACCTGGCTTGCCTGGAGTCCCCCAGTCTCACATGTCAGAGATCTCTGGGATGCTCAGCCTTCAGCCCACTGCCCCAGGCTGAAGGCACCAGACACAGCCCTTCACCTGGTCGTGGGGATCGTCCAGCTTCTACGCCAAGGCCCCAAAGAGCAAGACCCCCCCACCAGCACTCCCGGCTCCCAGCCGGCTTCCATGAGCCTCCCGCTCCCTTCCACCCATCCCTGACTTCGGAGCAGGAGTCATCTGTCTCCCGTCACCCAGGAGCACGGGCCCCTACGGCGACATTCACCGTCTGATAAAATCTCCCTTTTGCCTTGTGACTCCTCTGTTTGGGAGGGGAAATTCTGGGGAAACACAACCCCGATGCAGAGTGTTGAGGGGAGAGCAGCCCTGGATGGTGAAGGGCCTTGAGTCCATCATCAATGTCCCCAACAAGCCCTAAGTACCTACTATGCGCCACGCACTGCGCCAAGCACTTGGCAAATGGTGAGAAAGTGCTATCATTCTCTCCATTCTACAGTTCTGGAACCGAGGCAACTAGGAACATGGTGACTCGCTCAGGACCACACAGCTAGTGAGTGTGCCATCTCAGGTCTTCCTGACTACACCCAACACCACCAGCAGCCTCTATGTCCACACTAACTGCATGATTAAAAAAGTAATTCTGCCCCCACAAATCCAAATCAAAGACAGAGCCCCTTTATGAGAACTCGATGTTTTTTCCTCAACTCAGAGCCAGGGCACCTGTGGCACTATGCCCGCTCTATAGTGCCCCACGACCCCTCCTCTCTGGAACGAAGTCCGTGTTTCAGGGAAGATTGGGGAGGAGGAGAATGTAGCGTTGGGACCCTTTCGCTGAGACAACAAACTCTTTTAGCCCTCTCCTCCTGGGCCAGCCGGGACAAGCTCAACGCCAGGATCCACTTTCACAATCATGGCTCTCCACGGTTGCCCGGCTGGTGGCCAGACTTTTGTAAGGCGAGTAAGTAAAGCAGGGAGATGTGTCTATCCTGACTAGATAGCAGCCCGTGATACGCCCCGAGCCAGAGGGTGTCGATAGCAATAGAATAAGGCTGGCTTTGACACAGCCAAAGAAGGAGCGTCTGTTGTCTGTCTCGTGGCTCCCGCAGAAGCTGGGACCGAGGCTGGTCACACAGGGATAGGGTATGACCATGAACCCCAGTCACAGCAGTAACGTGAGACCCTCACGCTCACCTTCTACTCCTTAAAAATCAGCAGAAATAAGCTCTCTACTTTCCCCATTTCCCCCCTTTCATGGGATTTCTCATTGGCTCCTCTTAACGCTTGTCTGTGGCTACTGTTAAATTTGGATGGGATCTATCAGAAGAGCCAGAGCATTTGAAGCCAATGATTTCTGCCTCCAGACCCTGGTTTTCCCCCATCAATTTGCTCTACATCCTAGCACCTGTTAACTTTCTTGGAGGGCTCTCTCTAAAGTGGAAAGTCTTAATCTACAGTCTACAGAGAGATTTCTGGGGGACTTTAGACTTGGATGAGGGGGAAAAGCCATTTTCTTTTTACTGACATCTAACTGAAACGTAGCATCTCCTTCCATTGTTTAAAAATATGATTTTGAGGGGCAGCTAGGTGGGGCAGTGGAGAGAGCACCAGCCCTGAAGTCAGGAGGACCTGAGTTCGAATCTGCCCTCAAAATACTTCCTAGATGTGTGACCCTGGGCAAGTCACTTAACCCCAATTGCTTCAGCAAAAAAAAAATAAAAAATAAAATCATGATTTTGAGAAGGAGCCCATGGGTTTCACCAGCCCGCCAAAGGGGTCTATGACCCTAAAATGGTTAAAGAAGCTTGCTCTATACAGAACGTTCCAAAATTACGATAATTACCTCATCACGGTCACAGAATCACAGCTTTAGAAACAGAGAATCTCTCCACATGACGCCCCATGATAATGAGCTTGATATGATTGGACTTGGAGAACAGCACCGGTGATAAAGATGCTCACAGACCATAGGCTGGCCACATGAAGGAGTTCAGACTTTACTTCAAACCTTTGCTCTCCTTCCTTTCAATTACAGTGCATTTAGAAAAACGTTCTAAGGGTTTCCATGCATGCTCTAAACACCCAGGAAGCTGTTTATCTTTTAATGATTATAAAAGTACGGCCCGTATCGGAGAGGAATCTATAATTCTGCATCTCTTTTAAATTGCAAGCAGAAAGAAAATACAGGCAAAGTCTTTCATTGGTGGAAACCATCAAAGCCACCCATCATTTTCTTGAAATTCTGGTACCATTTAAAACTAGGACTGATCACCGGCCTTCCCATGGAGGGTCTCTGCACTGAAATTCCCAGTGTGTGGTGAAGACTTCCATTTCAATAGGTTTGCAGAGATTTTCCTCACAAGGGACAATGAAGAAATAGTATTTTTCCCATTTTACAGATGGAGAAACTGAGGTTGAGCGATAACATGACTTTCCATAGCTATTGAATGTCAAAGCCTCAACTCAAAACTGGTTCTCTTGGCTTTTAAGTTCAGGGTTATTACAACTGGGCAAACCACATAGTCCTGATTGCCTCCAAAACAAAAAATAAAGTCAGTGTCATTTCCACTAAAAACCCCTGCTTCTGAGAAGAATCACAAGATCTTACAATTTGGGGGTTTAAAAGCCATCAAATTCAGCCCTATCACTTAAGGAAACTGAGGTCAAACGGGTTATGTGACTTATTCAAAGGCTGATAGAAGATGCAAGAGGTGGATTTTGAACACCAGTCCTCTGAACAAGGGCCACAGACAGTCCTCCTCCTCCCTCATCCATTTGTAAAAGGCTTTCTACTGCGCACAGTCAGGAGGCTGGGGCTGTTTGTGGCTCCCGGCAGAATGTTTGGGAGTGATACAGCTCAGACAAAGTATCACGGCCCGAGATGTGTCCCAAACTCAATACCAGATGAGGTTACACAAGCTGGGCTTACTGGGAGAAGAGAAGGGGAGAGAACGGCTTCATTCCCTTCCAAGGGACTTGAATTCCTAAGTTTAATCATCTCTAGCATACACTCAACCCAGCAGTAGCTACAAAAGGTATCATGGGTACCTACAAAAAGTATTATGAGTAGCTACAAAAAGGTATCAATGGCAGCTACAAAAAGGTATCAATGGCAGCTACAAGAAAGTGTCATGGGTAATTATAAAAGGTATCATGGGTACCTGCAAAAGGTATCATGGGTACCTACAAAAAGGTATCCATGGCAGCTGCAAAAAGGTATCAATGGCAGCTACAAAAAAGTATCATGGGTAGTTCCAAAAGGTATCATGGATAGCTACAGAAAGGTATCAATAGAAGATACAAAAAAGTATCATGGTTAGCTACAAAAAGGTATCAATGGCAGATACTAAAAGGTATCAATGGCAGATACAAAAAAGTATCATGGGTAGCTACAAAAGGTATGGTAGCTCTGGCCCCTTGGATGCTTCTGGGATTTGGCATTTGGGCCCTGGACCGGCTGCCATCACCTTCTCCCCAGAAGAGTTAGTCAATCAATTAACATTTATTCAGCATTTGTTAGGTGCTGGGTGCTGTGCTAAGTATTGGGGATACAAAAAGAAGCAGAGGGCAGTCCCTGCCCTCAAGGAACTCACAAGGAGCTTAGGAGTTTCCTAATAATTGTGATATGTTAATTATATATTGTTATGAGATGCAAATATATGATGAGATCAATCCTATTCGATATGGATCCAATACGTATCAACCAGCCATGTATAGGATAAATGGGAAATCACAGAGGGATAGAAATGGGAAATTATAGGAAGGGTTGGGAAAGGTCTCACAGACTGAGAGGAGGGTCATGGAGTCATAGACTAAAGATGAAAAGAACCTATTTTGCAGATGATGAAGCCAGGCCCAAGGTCACACAGGTGGAAGAATCAGGATTTGAACTTGGGTCCCTGGATCCTCACAGGGAGCCCCTCAGTCTCCCTCCGTCCACCCACAATGTTGTCTACACTGGCTCTTGGCCCCTCTGGGGCCCACGTCCACTTCAATGAGCAAACGTTTCTTCAAGGGGAAAGCTGAGTCACTTTCACAGGTTATGACAGCCCTGGGCTGCCCCTGAGCCAGACTCCCAGCAAGCACCCACAAGCCAAGAGCCTTTGCCATTTTCCCCTTCACTTGACAAAAACAAGGGGGAAGAGTCCCTGAGAGAGCGCCCCATCTCAAAGCACCTCACACCTGTTGGAGATGGATGGAGTCGGAGATGCAGAGTGGCTGGGAGCGCAGGTCACTGAGTCCAAGTCCTGCCTTGTACTCCAATCCATTCTCCATTCAACCACTAAAGTGATTTTCCTAAAGCCCAGAGCTGTCTGTTACTCTCCCCCTCAGTGACCTCCAATGGCTCCCTATCCCTCCCCAATCAAATACAAAACCTAATCACCTCCTACCTTTCCAGTCTTCTCACACCTCAGCCTCTCACCTGTAACCTTCGGTCCTGTGGTCTCACCTCCTGGCTGTTCCCCCACGACCCTCCAGGATTTCTCTGACTGCTTCCCTTGCCTGGGACACTCTTCCTCCTCTGCCTGACCTCTGTCCTCCTTGGTCTCCCAACTGGTCCCACTCCCTCCTGCCACAGGAAGCCTTTCCCAGCCCCTCCTAATTCTAGCACCTCTCCTCTCTTAACTGTTCCCTATCTACTCTGTATTTTGCTTGCTTTCCCTCTAAGCTTTTCACATGCTCTGCCCCATTGGGTCGTGAGTTCCTGAGGGAAGGTCTTTTTTGTTCAGACCGAATATTTAGGATTTTGGGTATGTAGTAGGTGCTTAATAAATGTTTATTGATTGACTGAGATGAGGAAATCAAGTCCAGGTGGGTCTCACAGAGCTTAGATCTAAGGCTGGAAAGGGATTCAGAGGCCGAGCCCCTCATTTAGCAATGAGTAACTAAGCAAGTGAAGCGACGGCCCCAAATTCATACTGGCCAAAAGCAGAAGCAGAATTTGAATTCGGGTCCTCCAAGGAAGTGCTCCATCACCAGTATGCATTCACCTCCTGGGGCTCAGCTCAGGGACCAAGTGCCATGGATTCTTGCTGCTTCTCCCCTTTGTCCATTCTCTGTGCCGCTACTAGAGTCTGAGCCCTCCTCCTCTCACACCTGGACACCTGCACCATTCCCAGACCCCGAGGCGAGTCTGAGGGTGGCCTGGGGTGGCCAGGAGGCTTCTGGGAGACGCTGGAGCCCCCAGCCTCCCTGACCACTCCCCGACCGCCATCGGCGGTGGCCCCCAGGCCGGGGGCCAGACCACACGAACCTCTGCAGCCGAACCAACAGACCAAGGGGAGAGAACCCGCTGGTCCCGTGGGGAGAGCACGGCTCCCGAGCCGAATCCTGCACCCTGGAGGAAGCTGAGTGTAGCCAAAACACTACTGAAGGGAGAGTCAGGGAACCCGGAGTCTGATCCAGCTACCTGTGCGGCCTGGGGCGACTTCTTCGGGCCCTTTAACCCTCAGTCTTCTCATCCATAAAATGGAATGAAGAGCACCTCACAGAGTCACTGTGAGAAAAGCTTTTTTCAGCCCTGAACCCTAGAGGAAAGTGTGTCATGATTGCTGTTGTAAATCTTAGAGGCTAAGGAAATCTTTATTATCATAAGCCTTGAACCCCATCATTAGGATTTATTATTATTATTATTATTATTATTCATGGCCCTTGTGGCTGCGGGCACCCCTGGGCTCTGGAAGCCTCTGCCAGCCGGGTCCAATCTCTGGGAGATTCTCTGGGGACTAAAGTCCTGGGGATGGCATCTGCCAACCAGGCTGGCTAACGGGGTGAGATCGGTCAGCCCCAGCAACTCTCCGAGTCGCTTCTCTGCAAAGCCACCGAGGGCTGGCACCTGCCCAGCCAGATGTGCCAGGTCTGTGCCCCCAAGGCCAGCCTTCTCTGCCACCTCTCTTATCCCAGGGATCAAGCAAGGTAGAATAGGACCCGAGTTCAAATCCCAGCTCATCTCTTTCTGGCTGGGGTCTGGTGAGAGACTCGGAGGGGTTTGATGACAGGGCCTGGTGTGGGGAAGGAGCTGGCATTCACAGGACCCGAGTTCCAATCTCTACATGGTGATCACGAAGTCGCTGACCTCCCAGTCAGAGAGACCCTGGGGGCTCTTGGGAGAAGAGCCAGCAGGTGAGACTAAGGGTACAGGTGAGGGGCTGGGTGTGAGGAGGGAAGGTTGGGCTCACACCTGTTGGGTGCTGCCCCGGGCACAGTCCATCCTGACTGGCTTATCTGGTACCCGCTTGCCCGCACTGCTGCCCACAGCCCTCCAGCCCCCCTACTTTCTGTTTGGGAACAAAAGGCCTCTGTTTCCCGCAGTCCCCACCCCAGCCCCTCGCACCTGCCCAGAGGCCCGTGTTTGAGCTCATTGTTTCCCGGGCACAGGCCCAGCATGAAGCCCCTGAACCCCAACCCCCTGGGCCACCTGGAAGGCCCGTCTGGATCAGAGGTCAGGAAATGAGGAGCCTGGAGTTCCTTCTGCTTCCCAACATGCAGAGGCTCTTCTTGTAGAGACTTGTCTGCCCTCAAAGCTACAGGAGGAGGCAGGCTCCTGGAAGGCACCAGCGCTCCCCAACGAGAAATCGGGGAGACTAATCCCCCCTGAGGAGTCTGGGGACAGCGGTCAGGAGTGCCCGTCCCTCCTCTGAGATCCACAGGGTGGCCAAGCGCCGGCCAAGGAGACCAAGCAGGTGCTGGTCGGCTTCTTCAGGCGCCGGCCGGACAATCTGGGCCAAAGCCAAGACCCCCCCAAATCTGAGCCTCTGCCCGCCTCCTCCCGGTTCCCCAGGGCCATGACTGTGGCCAAAGCCTAGAGATTCTGCCCGGGCCCTCCCCATCCATCCCCAGCACTGCCCCTTATGGCTTCCCTCTGAGGTCGCTGCCTCCAGCCTCCCTTTCCCAGGAGTCAAACACAAGACCCAAGTGCAGGCTGAACCCGCTTGCCTTTGTGCCCTCAGAGGCTGGCATGGGGCAGTCTGCCAGCCAATGAGCACGTGCCCAGGTATGGAGGTGCAGGTGGGCCCCCCTATGGGGGGGGCAAGGACAGCTCTGGGTTAACTCCCTCTGGACCCCGGGAGATTCCTCTGCAGGGAGAGGCCCTCCTCTGCCTCTCCCTCTGCCAGCAGGCGCTCTTACCCTCTCCCCTTCCTTTTGGAACTAGTTCCCCTCACCTGGCTGAATTTAAAAATTCACTTTTGCAAGGGGCTCCATTACAAAGGCCCAAGCCTTTCCCTCCCCCCTGCCTCTTCCTCCATCTTGGTTTCTAGTGACAGACTCAGAGTCCCACAGAGCACTGGCCCATGGGCTTCATCCCTCTGCAGCCGGTGGGTCTTCGTCTGGGCCTTGGTCCTGAGGGGCCCGGGACGGCTTGGTCTGGTCTTGGACCCCCAGAACCCCCCGTCCGGGGCTCTCAGACCTCTGCCATCTCCTGAAGGAGCCAGTGGAAAACAACAGCCGGAGGCAGATTCTCCAGGGCCCCCCAAGTCCCAGAGGGGCCTCCTCTCCCGCCCCGCACCATCAGGGAAAGGCTGGGAATCTCATCCATGATCTCCTGGCCCTTGCCAAGCTCTGAGCCGCTCCCAGACCCTCAGGCTCTGCTCCCAGCAGGATCCTCGGCCGCCAACAGCCGGCCACAGCTGCAGCAGGAAGCGCCACACAGGCCCCGCTTTGTGCACCGGCTCCTGCGGCCATCGGCTGCGACTCCTGGAAATCCCATCCCGGAGCGCCAGGGAACCAAACCTGTTTGTCAGGAACTTCTGGTCCCAGAAGCCTTGGAACCTGCCAGCCCTCCCCGGGGCTCCTGCCCGGTCTGCACCCTCTGCCCTGACCCCTCAGCCCAGGCAGGGCCCCCGGGGGCCCCCACACTTCCCAGCAGTGTTCCCCCACTCCTATCTGCCCACTCCCGGCCCACCTGGCTGCTGAGGGCTTCCAGGAACTCCTACATGGGAGAGCCAAAAGCTGTCCTGGGGCAAGATCCCAGGGGACAAGAGATCCCAAGGGGAGGAAGGGGCCACTGGTTATTCTGTCCCTGCCTGACCCCCCCCCCCCAGGCTGGCAGAGCCTTGGAATCTGACCCAACCTCTCTAGCTATTTCCCAAGACTTTCTCCAGCTTTTTCCCTGCCTAGAAATAATGTGAATGCTGGGGGAGGGGGGACGTAAGGGGGAAACAAAGTCAGGCTCTCTCTGGCTTATTCTGCCCGGATAATTTCCAGTTTTCATTTTTATTTTCCCTCTGGTTCTTGAAGCCTGATTCATTTTAAGGTTTCTAAAATCACCCATTTAATGATCGTCAACAACAACAAATGGAGAAATCTCACTTCTCTGACCTCAGTTTCCTTATTTGTAGAATGAGAAGATCCCTTCCCACTTGGACGCAATGTCTCTCTGAACCACGCTGTCCCCCAAAGGCCGGCACTCAAAGCCAGCGGACTCTGAAAAATGAAACCTGCCACAAACTCTAAGCTCTTTCCCTGAAGGTGCAAGGGCAAACTTGTCTGGCCCTGGCAGAAAGGGCAACCCGTCCCCCATAACAGAGAAGGGGGACATCAGGACATTTCTCCAACAAGCCCCCCAGGGAAGGCCCCTCAGCCCCCCAGAAGGGCTCTGGCGCACTTGGGGATCACAACGGTTCCCTCCAGAAGCAATGACTCCCCTTAGTCGGCGGCTCAGCTCCCACGATGGCACCCACAGAACGGCCTCTGCAGTGCCAGGGCTACGACCCGGGCAGATAATTACTTAGCCAGAGCAACAGCGGTCCAAAAACACCCAGAGAGAAGAGAAAAGTGGCCCTGTAAGGCCAGGGACAAAATGGGAAGGGAGGGGGATGGCCACCGCCTCAGAACCCCGAGAGCAGTCACACCCTGACCCTTTCCAAGCCCCATTCGGAAGGCCAGCACTCCCCAGCATGCTCTGGTGGGCGTCCAAAGCGGGCCCAACTGTCCCGCTGAGTTGTCGTCCCAAAGGCCGGGGACCAAGAATCGGACATTTGGACGGCGGGCGTCCAGGAGCGAGACAAGCTTTTATCAAACAAAGTAAGATGTGACAGGCAAGGCAAAGGGCTGGGGCTCCCCTGGAATAGAGGCAAGGCCATAAACAAATGCAAACGGTCTAGGAAGTAATTTCCGTTCTGAGAGTCGAGAAAGGTAGAGAAATCTGGCCAGAAGGGACCTCGAGACCATCGCCCAGCCATTTGTACACACACTCACACATTCACACTCACACACACTCACACATACACACATACACACACTTACACTCACACACACTCACACATGCTCACACTCACACACACACACACTCACTCACACACATACACACACTCACACACACACTCACACATGCTCACCCACACACACACACACACACTCACACACACACACTTTTTTATCATGTTAACTTTGAGAGACAAAATAGTAGAATTATTACAATCCTCATTTTAGGAATCAGAAATAGTGGGGCCCAGTCCCCGCCTCAGACACATCACAAATCTCTGAGTTTCACGGCTCTTACCTAGAGGAGAGTCTTAATCCCTTAATCCCCAGAATACCACCTGGAAGCCCTGATACAGTGGACAGTCTTCCACCGCTGACATCACAAATAGACACTTGAATCAGAATATCAGCAAACGTTATTTTCTAATCTCACTCCCCCCTCTCCGATACAGGGGATAAGGAATGAACCCAGGGTTTCATCAGCGCAGCTCAATGGTCTCAAAGTGAGGTCGGCTGATTCCTTGGGGTCCCCAAGATTCTTTAAAGAGAAAACTCAGCCGGGGAGAAACGTGCGGAGATTTCAGCGGGAGAAAATCCAGGGGGCAAAAAGTGGCGACAGCAGCGATTTTCCCTTGGCCGGTGAGTCCGTTAGCCGGAAGACAATACTCAAGCTTGGATGCCATGGGAGGGGGCCGGCCAGGACAGAGAATAAAATGCGCTTTGACAGCCGGCATCCAAATGGATCTTGACAGCCTAGAACTGAGTCTAGAAACTGAACAAGGCTGAAGGCAATGCGAAGTGCTGGGGCCCTTCCCTCACACCACTGGCAAGGAGATAAATAAATGCAAAATGGATCTCCTAAGTCATTTCCATTCTGAGAGTCAAGACAAATCTGGCAAGAAGGGACCTCGAGAGACCACCCAGGCCATTTGTATACACACACACACACACACACATTCTTTGGCTTCTACTCAGTCAACCAGCATTTATTATGCACTTACTATGTACCACATCCTGTGCTAAGCTCTATGGGTAAAAAATAAAAAAGTCCACAACCTGAGTCCAGTCCTGGAGAAAGGAGATGGCTAATGGAGTAGACAAAATACAAGTAGTCGTGTATGTACAAGATGCATACAGAATAAATAGAAGGAAATTCAGTGGAAAAGGCCCTAACATGGGCAGTGGAGGGAGACAAATAAGCATAAGGGGAAGGAAACAATGATTTATTAAACACCTCCTCTGTGTCAGGCACTATATTAAGCACTTTACCAGCATTATCGCATAAGAGATGGTCATGGCAAGCATTTATTAGGCAATTACTATGTACCAGGCAGATATATCTAGAGAACCTCAGAGGCCATTTATTTAATCCATTTCCCCCTAACTTTTCAGATGAGGAAACTGAGGTTTAAGAAGGTCGAACATTTTGTCCTATGTCACCGGGGAATATCAGAAGCGAGATTTGATCCCAAGTTCTCTGAATACAAACCAGGACACTTTGCCCTAAGGTCATATAAATCTTGCACTTGCCCACCAACATTGGCTACATTGGCATTTTCTAGAATAAAAATCCCCAAATGCCTTCCCCTGGGATTCATCGCTTCCGTCACCTCCCTTGTCCAAATTTTGGTGGCGCAGATACAGTCGACGTCTTGGTCCGGTCGATTTCTTTATGACAGGAAGGGTCTAAATGACAGAGAAACATACAGCACTCCAGTGAAGCTCCAGGAGCCAACAAGCCCAATGGGATAGCCATGTACCCCTTCTCTCAAGGATTAAGTTGTTATCAAACTTGGTCAGTGTCTCAGTGATGCCTTAAACCTAAACCAGGTGAGAAGTGGGATGGCTGCTGCCTTTGAGGAACAGAAATGTCCTCTCAAAGCACTTTGTCCCTTGGAGACATTACGGCTTTCCATTAACAAAGTATGTGACGCTCCTCAAGCCCAAGCCATAGGAGATCGGCTGAAGGAAATGGAAATGTTTAGACTGGAGAAGAAAAGATTAGAAATGGGAGTTCTGTTCACCATCTTAAGTAGATGCTTTTTTCTGCTGGGCCCCAGAAGCAGAGCCAGGACCAACAGGAACAAGTTACAAAGGGGCAGACTGAAAAAGTTTCCTCAATTGCAGACTTGACGCCAAATGAAACAGATGCCTTGGGAAACAAAGGCTGGATGAGCACTTGTTGGATATATGGTAGTGGGGATTCATTGGAGGGGCATGGGTGGAACTGGAGGGGCTGGGAGGTCCCTTTCATTGTTCAGATGCAAGTTTAAGGAAATCTCCCACTGTTGACTCTTTTCTGAACGTGACACTGAGAGAGAGGTTTGGGTTTGAGCCAGACTCCCAAGGCTCATTTCAGCAAGTCCTTCACAAAAATTCGCAGTTTAGTCTCAATTTAGAACAGAAATGTCTCTGTGCTGTCACATTATCTATTAGAGAAGATGCTATCTTGAGACACCTCTTGAGGTTCTCACCATCTTATCACCAGGTTCTTCAGGGTATGTGAAGTTTGGGGATCCATCTATTGCCATGTGCACTGAGATACCATGGGAACAGAACGTGGACATTCTCTTCCATAAGTGAGGATTAAAGATGTATAGATGTATTTATTAAGCACTTACTGTGTGCCTAGCACTGCATTAAGTGGTGGGAATAGAGATAGAAAAATCAACATAGTTCCTATTTTTATGGAACTGGGAAAAGGGAGAAATGGCCAGAAATATCCACCTCTCCAACTTATCTAGAATTCAGCTGATCAGGGGCTTAAGGGAAACCCTTATTTTTATCACTACTTGGATTTCTACATTTCTTTAAGATTTACAAAACATTTCTTTCACAACGACCTTTTGGGATAGAGAATACAACTCCCACCATTCTACTTTATACCTTAAAAACGGAGACTCAGAAAAGTAAACGTGAACAAGAGTCTCTGCTCAGTCAGCCAGTGGATCAAAAGCAGAAAACAGAACACTTTCCCAATAGTTTGCTAAATAGGAAATGAATATGTTTTTGATGTTCTTTGACTTGTTACCATTGTCATCAGTGAATACAAGGGAGCTCAAAGTCACAAAAGAATGGAAAAAAATCACAAATCCATCTCTTGCTGTATCTCTGGTTATAAGAAATAATCTGATGCTTGGTTTTACCTAAGACTGTCACAGAAGGTAATTGTCAAAGATCCATTCTTAACATCCTCTCAATAGAAAAAGACACGGCTCCATCTCCACCCCCTGCAAAAAAATTACCAAAGTGCATCACCAAACCAAACCAAACAAACACACATACATACAAAGCCCCTTTTCTGTTCCTTAGGAGCCATCTCAAATTTCCACAGGGTAATTTTTGCCATAATTACAGAGTTGAAAACGGCTGGGGGTCAGCCCCCAAAGCATCTCCACCGCTGCCCTAATTTATCCAATTGGAATGGTACAGAACCACAAGCTCCCTGAATGGAAAAGGACCCCAGAGTCCACACAGCCCAACCCATCCCTGGCTAAGAATTCTTTCTAGGACACGACAGAAGTGGTCATCTAGCTTGGAAGAGAACCTTCCCAATGAAGCAGAAGTCACCTCTCCCTGAGGAAGCCCAATCAACTCTGTGATGGTAAGCAAATCCTTGGCCCCTCTGGACCTCAGTCTCTTCATCTTCAAAATGATGGATGTCCTCCAAGCTCCCATAACTCTGTAGTTAAGGCCCGTTAAGATTACAAAGAACACTGCATGAATTGATAGATCTATCCATAAACACAAAGGAGATTGAAAGGAAGAGTTAGACAAGTAGGAGAATCACATTCCCTTTTTACAAATGAGGAGATTGAGATTTGGGGTTGGATGAAGTAAGCTAGTAAGTGCGGGAGACAGGAGTCGATCTGGGTCTTCCTGCTTCAAGTCCAACACTATTATAGCACAATCTCTCTCTCAAGTCTTTTCTATGATATACCACCAAGGTTCACTGTGTTCTAATGACAGTTTAAATAATAACAGCTTTTTATTTTTTTAATTACAAAGAATTTTCAACATTCACCTTTGCAAAACCTTGTGTTCCAAATTTTTCTCCCTCCCTTTCCCCTTCCCCCAAATAGCAAATGTTAATCCAACATAGGTTAAGCATGTACAATTCTTCTAAACATATTTTCATATTGTGACAAATAATTTTTAAATTCTAATGACTCCTGAGACACTGTGGGCCCAGTATCCTCTCAGGGAAAACCCCAGCCAACATGGCCACCTTCTTAGATGGCCTTATACCTGGGACCCTTTCTGGAAATCTGGATTTCTTTAAAGTATATGATACCAGAGTCTAAAAAATTAAAGTAATATTAGTTGCTCATATGCAGGCTGAGCCAATATAATAAAAATGACTATTTGACCTAAGTTAATTTACTTATTCAGTGTCATACCAATCAAATTACTGAAGGATTATTTTATAGAACTAGAAAAATAATAACAAAATTCATCTGGAAGAACAAAGGTCAAGAATATCAAGGGAATCAATGAAAGAAAAAAACATGAAAAAGATGATCTAGCAGTTCCAGATCTCAAACTTTATTATAAAGTGGTAATCATTAAAATAATCAGTTATTGGTTGAAAAAGAGAACATTTGATTAATGAAATTAATTATGTATACAATGCACAGCAGTAGATGACATAGTGATCTAGGGTTGAATAAACCCAAAAAACCAAGCTTTAGGGGAAAAACAAAATCACTATTTGACAAAAATTACTAGGAAAATTGGAAAGAATTTTGGCAGAAACTAAGGATCGGCCAACATTTCCCACTGGATTCACAAAGTCATAATGGATAAATGATTTAGACATAAATAGTGATATCATAAGAAATTGGGGGAGTATGGAAAAATTTATCTATCAGATTTATGAATATGGGAAGAATTTGTATCCAACAAGAGATAAAGAGGATCATGCAAAATAAAATGGA
Organism: Myrmecobius fasciatus; assembly: GCA_023553655.1. Classification (NCBI taxonomy): domain Eukaryota; kingdom Metazoa; phylum Chordata; class Mammalia; order Dasyuromorphia; family Myrmecobiidae; genus Myrmecobius; species Myrmecobius fasciatus. The sequence goes on along the minus strand of JAJPUD010005624.1, from coordinate 9,740 downwards.
TACTTGTGAATACATTAAATTAAAAAGGGTTTCCACAAAGACCAATATGGCCAAGATTAAAAAGAAAAAGGGAAACTGGAGGAAGGTTTTATATCAGATTTCTCTGATAAAGGTTTCATTTCCCAAATATATAAGGAACTGAATCAAATTTATAAAAATAAGAGTCATTCCCCAGTTGACAAATGGTCAAAGGCTACAAACAGGCAATTTTCAGAAGAAGAAATCAAAGGTATCAATAGTCATATGAAAAATGCTCTAAATCATCAATGATTAGAGAAATATAAATTAAAATAATTCTGAGATGCTACCTGATACCCATCAGATTAGCTAATGTGAAAGAAAAGGAAAATGATAGATGCTGGAGGGAACATAGAAAAATAGGTCCATTAATGCATTGTCGGTGGAGTTGTGAACTGACCCAACCATTCTAGAGAACAATTTGGAACTATGCCCAAAGGACTATAAAATTATAAGACCCAGCCGTAACACTACTAGGTCTCTATCCCAAAGAGATCAAAGGAAAAGGGAAAACACTTATATGCACAAAAATATTCACAGTAATTCCTTTTGTGCTGGCAAAGAATTGGAAATTGAGGGGCTGCACATCAAGTGGGGAATAGCTGAACAAGTTGTGGTATATGATTATAATGTACTATAAGAAATGATGAGGATGGTGGTCTCAGGAAAAATCTGGGAAGACTTATATGAATTGATGCAAAACGAAGTGAGCAGTACCAGGAGAACAGTGTACAGAGCAACAACAATATTGTACAATGATCATTTTGCAAAGATGCCATACAATTCCAAAGGATCTTTGATGATCATGAGAGAGGGAATGGATGATCTCTGAGTACAAATTGAAGCAGACTTTTTTCATTTTATTTTTCTTGCCTTTTTTGCAACATGGTTAATATGAAAATGTTTTTCATTATTTTACATGTATAATTAATATATTGCTTGCCTTCTCAATAGATGTGGGAAGGGCAGAAGAGAGGATTTAGAACTCAATTTAAAAAAAAATTAAAAATAATATTTTTTAAAAGTCTTTGCTACTAGAGAGAAACACTTCTGTTGGAAGGAAAGAACGAAAAGATAAATGAACGCTCCAGGGAAAGTGAATTTGACTGCTTTCCCTTTCATCTGCTCTGCAAAAGAAGGAGAAGCATTTTGCCAAGCCTTGATTGTTGACACTAAATTTTTAATCTTAAAAAATAAATGTGACTTGTCAGAGGAGGGTCCTGGGGGCTCTGAGAAAGATGGCTAGGTACTCACCAAGGCTCTCAAAGAGACTGAGAAGGGAGGAAATGATAATTTTGCTGTAATCTCTAAGCACATACCCATATAGAAAGCTTTATAAATAACAGCTGCCGAAGACATGACTTTTTATCCTTTCCCCAGTTTGTATGTGGATGAAAGGGAAGCTGGCATCAAAAAGGTCTTTCATGCAAATATAAAAGTGTAAAGAATTCCAGTTGTGTGTGCACATGCTCTTGCCTGTACCAATATTCTGCAGAAAAACAGAAAAAAGGGGGGGGGAAGCCTCCCAACAGTCTTTACAGCACTACAAGTAGGGCAAACAAAGTGAAAAGTCAAACTGTCCTTGTCCTCAGCGAGCTTATATTCAGGGGAAGAGGGGCTATGGCATTGACACAGATAAGTGGAAATGTAGCTGATGCAAAGAAACATGGAGAGAGGGGGAGTACTAAGCCCTGGGAAGGAGTCAGTAAAGACTCCATGGATAAGGTGGTTCCAGAGCTCTGCTCTGAAAGAAACCTTGAGTGGAGTCTACAGGGTATTACAGTACCAAGCATGAAAGCAGGAAATGGAACGCCAACTTGACCAAAGTAGAAACAAGACTTTAAAGAGAGATGAGGGACGAAGACCTTTCAATGTCAGGCTAAATCTGTATTTATCCTAGGGGCAATAGGGAGCCACTGAAGATTTTTGAGTAGGGGAGTGATGCAGTTTTTACAGCTGGGAGGATGATGTTATGAATGGAAAGAGCAAAGGCAAGAAGATCCATCGGGAGACTATTTCAATAAGAGCCTGGACCTTGGAGGTTTGGTGCTCCAAGGAGTGGCTAGCACCCACTGGCAGTGACACCTTGTCATTGATGTAGGTGACACCATTTCTGAGTGTCTGAGTAGTCCAAGGGGTGTTTGGAGTTGCACTCAAAGAGTAGCGATTGATGGATTACTGTCAAATTGGAAGAAGATGGCAGGGAAATAGCCCAGAGAGCAGGGCTTGGCTCTCAACTTTGACACATTTTTATTAAGGATTGGGCACAGATGGTGGGCATATCAAATATGCAGCTGGCACAAAACTGGAAGAGAGAGCTCACATCCTAGATGACAGAGACGGGACCCAAAGGGCATAAATAGCCAGATCTAAGAAGATGAAATTTAACAGGAATAAATATAAAGACTTAAACTTTGGTTAAAAAAAATCAATTATACAAGTGAAGATGTGAAAATCTCAAGTCCAATACAAGTCAAAGATATGACACGGTGAGCCCAAAGAGCAATTTCAGTCTTAGGCATGATGTCCAGGATTTGGAAAATGACAGTCCTGCTGGGCTTTGTCCTGGTCAGACCATAGCTGGAAAGACCATTCTAAGCAATGCATGTTGGGAAAGCTTGTGGAAAGTGTCCAGTAGGCCATCCAAGATGTATGATATCATCTAAATTCCCGTAATAAAGATCATTTTGAGGTGCTGGGGATATTGAGCCTGGAGAAGAAAAGACTGTGTGTGTGTGTGTGTGTGTGTGTGTGTGTGTGTGCATGTACACACAAGAGACAGAGAGACAAAAACAGAGAGAGATAGAGATGGAGACAAAGACAGAGACAGAGAAACCGAATGGGATAGGGGAAGGAGGAGAGAGGGAGAGAAAAAGAGAGGAGGAGAACGAGACAGAGAGATGGGTTAGAGAGATGGGTTTTCAGGTGTTTGAAGAGGTGACAAAAGGAGGCGATACATTCTTTCTATTTGGTCCCAGAGGACAGATCTATGGGTAATAGAGGACGTTGCAAAGCAGTAGATTTGGACTCAATGTTAGGAAAATTTTTAGGAGTTTGAGTTCACATCCTAAGGTGGGGTCAGTCTGAGCTCCCTCTCCCTGGACTTCTTCCATAACCGTTCAGCAAGGATGTTGGAGTGGGCTAGACTCTATGACTTCCACGGCCCCTCCAACTCTGAGATTCTAAGATTAATCTAATAATGACAAGCCAACATGGGCTTGTCATTATTCAATGTGTGTGCCCTCAAAGAGACACCGAACTAAATAATCTAGGTATACATTACAAAGTCTGAAGGACAGAAGCTGAAAAGGAAGCCTTACCCAAGGTATCAGAATATACTCAGCTCTGAAATGGGCGTCCAAATGAACCCAACTCTCTCTAAACAGAGCCACATTTGCCAGAGTAGTCAGATATCTGATCAAGGGACATCCTATTCAGAGCTTAATCATGAAGCTATAGAGGTGGCCCTAATTCTCCAAGGAAACACAGGCTCTTTAGGGCCCACCAACGCATCCAGTAGGAGCCAAGAAATGGAAAGCAGACATCTGCTTGCCTAAGATTGTCCTGGAAGAATTGAATGGCAATCTCTAGGATTGCCATGGGGTGGAAAATTTTTCAGCCAAAGTCATACTAGGACCATCCATCAAGCTATGAAAAGAACTAGGACTCAGAACCAGTAGAATTAAGTCCAGCTTCAACAGTATCACCTTTCTAGTCATAAGGGGGAGGTTTTGTGCATCATTTCAGTGAAATAGAGAGAATGAATCACACACACACACACAGAGTATTTCAGAGAATCTTCCAAATGATGTCTGTTTTAATCATTTAATATTTAACATTAATATTTAGGGCTGGTTTCCCTAGAAGCCTGCACCTTAATACAAGATTCTCCTCAGGCTACCTTTTATTAAACGAAACTTCCCTATTAGGAGGAGAATAAAGATTGTGGTGGATGTTTGGAGATGTGAGATGCGCCCAGCTAGCTTCAAGGCAATGGACTCTCCCTTGCTAGGGCAGCAGAAAACACAGATCTGGACCCTGGCCCATGCACTGGATCCCACACAACCATCATCTTCTGGAAACGGGGTTGATATGAACAGCTAGCTAAACTGGCATCATTAATGGCCAGAAACGAAAAAACAGATGCCTAGAAACTGGCGGGAGAAACAGAGGATGGAACGGGGGAGAAATCTGACTCCTGTGAATTGAAAAATCCTTGTGGCCTTAGTGGAAATATACCCCGAGTGTCATCATAAAGGGGAAAAAAAAAGATAACTTCTCAAAAATTTGCCGAGCGGCGATCTTTGTGATTGTGGAAAACTGGAAACAATGGAAATGTCCAACAGTTGGTTAATGGCTGCATAGACTATGGCTCATCGACATAATGGAAGGCTCCAGCATCATTTGAAATGATAAATGGGGAAAGAGAAAGAAATGTGGGAAGACTTAGAGCAAAACGATGCAAGGTGAAGAATGCCAAGGCAGAAGTGCCGTGCACACCAACTGTGAACGTAGGAAATGAAAAATCTCTTCGCAAATCGAGATCTGAATGAGTGAGCCCAACAGAAGGGGACACAGAAGGAGGAGCTCATAAGCTGCTAGGGACAGATTGTACAGAGAAATTCATTGCGAAAATGTAAATAGTTGTAAACCTCAGCTTATTTGATTTTGTTGTTGTTTAAAATGAGGCACATGGTTATTTCCAAAAAAAAAAGCACCTCAGTCATCCCACCTGAGGACAATTGGGTATAAATCAGGTAGCCCCTAATATCACAACCAGTACCTCTTGTTCTTGCATAGAATGGTACCTGGCAGGATGGCGCTACTCAGTGTAGGTCTATTGAATAGAATGGAATGGTTCCAGTGAAGGAGAAAAAACAGTAGTTGTCTACCCAGAAAAGAGGATTTATTTCTTTGCTCCTTGGAAGTTTGTTGGCCCTGGACAGAGGAGGGGCAGATTAGCCATAAAAAGCAGGCCAGATGAACAAAACAAACCCCAGCAAAATGGTTCGATCTCAAGTTTCAGAAGAGTTAATTCAAATAATAAGCTAATGAAAAAGGTACACTCAGACTTATGGACTCCAGTCAACCAGGTGGACAAGGACAAGGATTGTCACCCTACCGACCATAGATGTGGAAGGAGTGAAGGATTATATCAATTAGCAAGCATTTAATTGCTGTCCACCATGTACCCAGTGCTGGAGAGAGTTAAAAATAAAAATAAAAATGTAAATACATCAGGATTTAAGAAAATATATATTTATATATATTAAATATATAAAACATATATATTTAAGAAAATAAATATAAGGTCATTAGAGAAGAAGAGCATAAACTTGGAGTGGGGGGAGATCAGGAAATGGGAAGCAATGAAAGCGGTGCTCCTGTTGTGTTTTGAAAAAAGAGAAGGATTCTCTGAGGCTGAGACAAGGAGAGAGAGGTGGGGAATGGCCAGAGCAAAAACAGGAAGATGAGAGATGGAGGGCCAGCAGGACGAGAGTGCAGGGAGTGGAACAAAAACCCAAAACACTGGAATGGCAGGTTGGGGCCAGGGTGGGAAGGACTGGAAGAGCCATAGTTAATACTAGACCCTAAAGGCAACAGGGAACTCTTTTGGTTCACAGAGCCGGGGAATAATAAGGTCAGATCTTCACTGAAGGAAGATCACTTTGATAATGATCTCCTCTCCTCCAGAATGGCAGGAAGACTAAAAGCTTCCTTTGAAAGAATGGAGAAGATGAGTGAACTATAGAGAACTGGAAATGAACTAGAATACAGCTCCATGAGCTCAAGAGCTGGTTTTGCTCTCTTCCCAGTGGCTAGTACACAGTGATCCCTAAATAAATGGGAGAATGAGCAAAATTTCTCCCCAAATAAAAGATTTCTTCTCCCCTCACCCAACCCTGGCTTGTGATTTCCTTCGCATGTAACAGTGATGTCAAACTCAAATAGAAATAAGAGACATACTGACTGAGAAAACCACAAATTCGCATTATCTATGTTGCCTTGCATATTTATTTCTGGGTTAAACATTTCTCAGTTACATTTTAAGCTGGTTTGGGCAGCACTTGGGAGTTTGGATACCTCTGCTGCAAATAATTATCCCTGTAGAAAGTCTATTGTCAATGCCAATGTCTATTCTGCTGGCATTCATCTGAAAAAGTTGCCCAAAGCACTGGGCAAGGACCCAAGATCACAAAGCCAGCTTGAATCAGAAGAGTTCCCGAGGGGAGATCTTCCACACTCTAATGCCATTTGTTGAGAGGCAGCTAGGTAAGGCAGTAGATAAAATGCTGACCCTGAGGATCTGAGTTCAAATCTGGCCTTAATATACTTACTTGCTCTATGACCTTGGGTTATTCTGCCTCAATTTCCTCAACTGTAAAATGCAGATAATAATAGCACCTACTTCCCAGGATTATCATGAGGATCAAATAAAATACTGGTAAAGCATCCAGCACAGTGCCTGGCACATAGTAGGCACTTAAAAGTGCTTATTTCCTTTCTTTCCCTTTCACTTCCCCTTTCCTTTCCTTCCTTCCGTCTTTTCTCTATTCACTCTACCATATCCTACCTCCTGTCATTGATTAGGTGATCCCAACACTGTCACCAGAACTCTTTTCTCTACATATTACTGTTTCAGTCATATCTCACTCTTATGACTCGATTTGGTTTTGCCATCTCCTCCTCCAGATCATTTTACATATGAGGAAACTGAGGCAAAGAGGATCAAGTGACTTGCCCAGAGTCCCATAGCTAATAAGTATTTGAGGCTGGATTTGAACTCGTGAAGAAAAGACTTGCTGATTCCAAGCCCATTGTCCCATCTAGCCACCTCTGGCACATAGTAGGTGTTTTATAAATGTTAGTCATCATGATTATAATTATTCTCTGCCTCTTACCTCTCTCACACTCCCCGAATTCAATCAGTTGCCAAGTCTATCTCTGCAGCCTGTCTCTCACCTGATCCCTTCTCTCTGCTCCCACAGCTGCCACCCGCATTTATACTCTTTTCACCTCTCATGTGAAGATTGCTATAGACTTTAATTGCTCTTTCTGCACCAGCTTCTCTTCTCTCCAGCTCAAGCGTTCATAGCCTTTGACGGTCTGATGAAGCTCATGAACACCTCCTCAGGAGAATGCTTCTAAATATCTAATTTAAAATACAAGATTACAAAGGAAGTGAACTACACTGAAATGCAATCATGAAAATACTTCTTAAAAACCAGATCTGAGGCCCCAAGTTAAAGGTCGCTGCTCTTCCACATTGACCTTCCTGAAGCACAAATCTGAACATATTACTTCCCCGCTCAAGAAGCTTCCATGGCTCCCTATCGCCTTTAGGTCAACAGAACAAACTCCTCTATTTTCAGGACAGTTTAAACCCTTCAGAATCTGGCTCCAACTCACCTTATTAGCCTCTCCCATCCCACCCACACACTTAACTGTCTGCCCAGAGTGGTGTACTTATTGATCCTATGCAAAGATCACTTTGCCTCTGTATCTTTACCTAAGATGTCTCTTCCATCTGGAATACTCTCCCTCTTTGATTCCACTTCTTGGAATCCCCAGCTCCCTCCAAAGCTCACCTGTGAAGTGTCTGGGAAGACTTTCTTCTACCCCATCCCCAAATTATCTTGCCTTGATTTCTCTTTGTCCCCATTTTCTCTTCTCTCCCCAGCCCCACCACAGAACATAAACTTTCAGGACAGAGAAGGATCATTTTTGTCTTGGTCCGTCCATTGGCTAGGATAGGGACTGGCACATTGTATATGATTATTAAGCACTTGTTGAACCAAATTATTTTACAATGCCTCTCCATTGTCACTGTTTCCCTTCTGCGGCAGATTTAAATCTCTTCATTTTGTCCCATAGTTTCTTCAATTTGTCTATCCCCAGAAGGGTCCATGGCCTCCCACAATGACCCAGTACTTCTGGGTCCCACACATCTACTTTACTCCAAAATAGACTGAGAACAAAAGAGTTTGGAAGTTGCCAATCAAAAGGCATCACTGCCCCAGCTCACATCCCTTTGGCAGGTAATTTCTCTCCAGGCAATCCAGAGGACTCAGCTATTTCTGAGCTTAACACAAGTTTCCAGCTTTTAAGAAGAAAGGTAAGTGAAAGACTTTCTAAGACCTAAGGAGCCCCCTGGTGCTGCACGTTCCTGGGAGCCGGGATCCAAGAGCCGAGGTTCCAAAGTCACCGGCTGGCATTTCTGGCGTCCTCCAGTTACCACTTCTCATCGACAGCCAAACAAGAAGAGATGAAGAGGGATAACGGAGGGAGCCGACACTTGAGAAAAAGAGACACCTCGAGGTTAATGGGCTGCCAGAGTTCAATTCAGGTTAGCCATGAAGTGGGTAATTCACACAAGACCAGGAGTGGCAAAAGTCAATATAAAGTCTTGCACAAGGTTGCTGTTGGCTGAATTAAGTGACTCCTGTACTTTATGGTGACAAAGTGGTTTATGTTCATGATCTCATTCAATCCACATAAGAACCCAATGAGATAAGCTGAATATGTATCATCAGCTCCATTTTGCAAATAAAGAAACTGAGGCTCAGAGAAAAAGGGTTTGTCAGGGCCACAGAGCTAGGAAGTATCAAAGGCTGGACCTGAACCAGAGTTTTCCCGGAGAACAAGTCCAGCATTCTCCAGGGAATCAAGGTCTGAAGATGAGAATAACAAAGAATGGCCAACTCCATAGGAGAAAGGTGTCAGGTCATCTTCCCCTGCCTCCCTACCTCCAAACAAAACTTCCAGAAAATAGCCCCTTTTCCAGGAAGAGCAAATCCATTACTTTTTGGGGTCTGGTGGAATCTGGTGGTCAGACTGAGGTGTGTTCATTGGTGAATGACTGCAGCTGGCCCACAGTCTCTGGCTGGCCCTGACCTTGCTTCCCATTCAGCCACCTTCCCTAGATGTCTTGTTATCTGCCCCACCCTGATAGGACACCTCTCCCCATCACCACTTGCCACTTCTTACTCCAGGAACAAATTTCCAATAACTATTATCATGGCTTTGAGAAAGGGCTGAGCCCTGAGGCTCCCCTCACCATGCTGGTGACCCTCAGGAACAAAGATCCCTTCTTGGTCACCATTTTCCATCCCAAATGTGGTATAGTAGAAAAAAAGCTGAACTCAGAGGCAGGAAGACAGGTCCAAACTCTGTCCCAAATACTTCCCAGCTAATTATTTAGCCCCATTTTCACCTTTTGTAAAAGGGGGATAACAGCAGCTGCCTCGTGGGGTTGTCTAAGGCTCAGATGAGTGAATATACATTTAACTAAAGCCTTTATTAGGATGAAGGCTTCTTCTCCCAATCCTTCCACCCAGAAGTGGCAGGGCCCTTCTACCTAGCTCTAGGGAGGGAATCCTGCTGACGTTCCCCTATTAATGAAGCCAAAAGCGAGGGGCACCTTATCAAAAAGAAGGCTGGGCCGGATGTACAATCCAACTGACTGTGCAGATGAGGATGGATTGCTTTTAATTCGAACAGGGCTAGATTTGCGGGGATTCATCATCACTTAGCAGTGACAGCAACAATGATTTCCCCAAGCACTGAATTTTCCAAACATCTCCATGCAGTCATTCAGGATATGATAAGTTTGTCTAGTTCTGGGGTCCAGCCCCAAATTGCAAAGCCTGCTGCACTCTTCTCTTCAGAGCGAAACAGAACAAGGACAAAAAAAGATGGGGAGGGAGAGATGGAGAGGGGGG